>LR812537.1:58330244-58590244 GCA_903798195.1 Danio kyathit | reverse complement strand
TGGAGGTTTACTAGAGGTTTACTAGAGGTTTGCTGGAGGTTTACTGGAGGTTTACTAGAGGTTTAATAGAGCTTTGCTGGAGGTTTACTAGAGGTTTACTGGAGGTTTTCTAGAGGTTTGCTGGAGGTTTTCTGGAGGATTTCTAGAGGTTTGCTGGAGGTTTACTAGAGGTTTACTAGAGGTTTGCTGGAGGTTTACTAGAGGTTTACTAGAGGTTTAATAGAGCTTTGCTGGAGGTTTACTAGAGGTTTACTGGAGGTTTTCTAGAGGTTTGCTGGAGGTTTTCTGGAGGATTTCTAGAGGTTTGCTGGAGGTTTACTAGAGGTTTACTAGAGGTTTGCTGGAGGTTTACTAGAGGTTTACTAGAGGTTTGCTGGAGGTTTACTAGAGGTTTACTAGAGGTTTAATAGAGCTTTGCTGGAGGTTTGCTAGATGTTTACTAGAGGTTTTCTAGAGCTTTGCTGAAGGTTTTTAATTCTAGAGGTTTGCTGGAAGTTTTCTAAAGGTTTGCTGGAGGTTTTCTAGAGGTTTGCTAGAGGTTTTCTGGGGGTTTTCTAAAGGTTTGCTGGAGGTTTACTAGAGGTTTTCTGGGGTTTTTCTAAAGGTTTGCTGGAGGTTTGCTAGAGGTTTTCTGGGGTTTTTCTAAAGGTTTGCTGGAGGTTTTCTAGAGGTTTGCTGGAGGTTTTCTGGGGGTTTTCTAAAGGTTTGCTAGAGGTTTTCTGGGGGTTTTCTAAAGGTTTGCTGGAGGTTTTCTAGAGGTTTGCTGGAGGTTTTCTAGAGGTTTACTAGAGGTTTGCTAGAGGATTTCTAGAGCTTTGCTGGAGGTTTACTAGAGGTTTACTAGAGGTTTACTAGAGGTTTGCTGGAGGTTTACTAGAGGTTTACTAGAGGTTTAATAGAGCTTTGCTGGAGGTTTGCTAGATGTTTACTAGAGGTTTTCTAGAGCTTTGCTGAAGGTTTTTAATTCTAGAGGTTTGCTGGAAGTTTTCTAAAGGTTTGCTGGAGGTTTTCTAGAGGTTTGCTAGAGGTTTTCTGGGGGTTTTCTAAAGGTTTGCTGGAGGTTTACTAGAGGTTTGCTGGAGGATTTCTAGAGGTTTACTGGAGGTTTACTGGAGGTTTGCTGGAGGTTTGCTGGAGGTTTGCTGGAGGTTTACTAGAAGTTTGCTGGAGGTTTGCTGGAGGTTTTCTAGAGGTTTACTGGAGGTTTTCTATAGCTTTGCTGGAGGTTTACTAGAGGTTTACTGGAGGTTTTCTAGAGGTTTGCTGGAGGTTTTCTGGAGGATTTCTAGAGGTTTGCTGGAGGTTTACTAGAGGTTTACTAGAGGTTTGCTGGAGGTTTACTGGAGGTTTACTAGAGGTTTGCTAGAGGATTTCTAGAGCTTTGCTGGAGGTTTACTAGAGGTTTACTAGAGGTTTACTAGAGGTTTGCTGGAGGTTTACTAGAGGTTTACTAGAGGTTTAATAGAGCTTTGCTGGAGGTTTGCTAGATGTTTACTAGAGGTTTTCTAGAGCTTTGCTGAAGGTTTTTAATTCTAGAGGTTTGCTGGAAGTTTTCTAAAGGTTTGCTGGAGGTTTTCTAGAGGTTTGCTAGAGGTTTTCTGGGGGTTTTCTAAAGGTTTGCTGGAGGTTTACTAGAGGTTTTCTGGGGTTTTTCTAAAGGTTTGCTGGAGGTTTGCTAGAGGTTTTCTGGGGTTTTTCTAAAGGTTTGCTGGAGGTTTTCTAGAGGTTTGCTGGAGGTTTTCTAGTGGGTTTCTAAAGGTTTGCTAGAGGTTTTCTGGGGGTTTTCTAAAGGTTTGCTGGAGGTTTTCTAGAGGTTTGCTGGAGGTTTACTAGAGGTTTACTAGAGGTTTTCTGGGGGTTTTCTAAAGCGTTTAACGCTCATCAGCATCTTAAATCCGTGAAAGTTTTTAATATTTCGATTTTTTAAAGGTATGATTATTTATATGTGTTTATGTCTGTATTATCTCATCTTTGCATCAAATTACAAAAAACGAATTAGCGCTTGTGTGAGGTGTTTGTAATGCAGGAGCAGGACAGTCTTCTGTCTGCCGTTATCAGTCTCACACTATTGTTTTTCTATTTTGTAAGTCTGGATAACACCATTGTGGAGTTTTTCTTGTATTATTTCAGCAAACAGGATTGTAAAATAATGATTTGTCATACTCTCCCATTTACTGCGCTCTGAGTTTATCAACTATGATGACTTCTGCTGCAGAGAAACCTACAAATGTGAAAAGGCTCCATTGGACAACAGTAGTTGAAAAAAAAGTTCTTAAGGATGCTAATAATATTGATATTAGCAGTTTTTACTTTTATTATATATAATTTTTGCCTATATATATATATATATATATATATATATATATATATATATATATATATATATATATATATATATATATATATATATTTATATATATATTATAGACATAATATATCTGTGTGTATGGTATATTATTACGCATATATAAATACACACATTCATGCATATAATTGATAAAGTGTTTATTTATATTGAGATATAAAATGTATGTGTATATGAAACATGTAACTTGTAACAACTTGTATATAAATTTAAATACGTTACTAAATAGTTTGGCATAATTTTGTTTCTATATATCTATGTGTGTGTGTGGTGTGTGTGTGTGTGTGTGTGTGTGTGTGTGTGTGTGTGTGTGTGTGTGTGTGTGTGTGTGTGTGTGTGTGTATCACATATATATGATAAATATATAATACACACACATATACAGTATTATGTCAAAACAAACTTTTATTTTGGATGTGATCATTTGCAATTAACATTTTCCTAACGGTAATATTTATATTACTAATACACTAATAGGCAGTTATTAATATTAAAATATATTATATTTAAAATATATACCATCAAAAACAGCCAATTTGATTTGCAATAATATTTCTAAATCATATTTATTAATTTTCCTTCGGCTTAGTCCCTTATTCATCAAGGGTTGTCACAGCAGAATGAACCGCCAGCTATTCCAGCATATGTTGTACACAGCGGATGCACTTCCAGTCACAACCCAGTACTGGGAAACACCCATATTCACACACACAGTCAAAACCCCCGGCCAATTTAGTTCATCAATTCTCCTATAGCGCATGTGTTTGAACTGTGGGGGAAACCGGAGCACCCAGAGGAAACCCACGCTAACACAGGGAGAACATGCAAACTCCACACAGAAACACCCACTGACCCAGCCGGGACTTGAGCCAGCGACCTTCTTGCTGTGAGGCCACAGTGCTAACCACTAAGCCACAGTGTCACCCCGGTTAAAGTGCATGTTTGATCTAAAATGATTGCTGACTTCAAACTTTGTCAGGTGTCATCAATCCGATTATTTAAAACCCCAAAATACCACAACTGGAGCATATAATGGATTTGTTTTTGTTTTGCTGATGCATTTTACCACAACACAGCTTATCCAGTCATATGTATTATAGGCAGCATTATGTTTGTTTCAATGTCTGCAGTTCAGCAGGGCTGCGAGTGTCTTCAGGTTAATCTGTGAGCAGCAGATGCCGCTGATCATTAACCCCACAGAACCTCCTCTGAGGGCTATTTCTGAGACACAAACCTTAGAAAACCACCGCGGTGAAGAGAAGAGAGACCCAATTCCTGATCTGCCGCTCGTCTGCTCAATTAAAGCTTCAGCCACCACAAAACCAAACAGTAGAAATGAGCTATATTGCTTCTATATACAGTTAAAGAGACAGTTCACTTAAAATGAAAACTCTGTCATCAATTACTCACCATTCACTTCTTTTAAAGCTGTTTCTTTCTTCTGTTGAGAGCAAAAGAAGATATTTTGAAGAATGCTGAAAACCGGCAATTATTTACTTCCATCGTAGCAAAAGCAAATGCTAAGTCAAACCTTTATGAGTTTCTTTCTTCTGTTGAACACAAAAGAAGATATTTTGAAGAATGCTGAAAACTGGTAACCTTTTACTTCTGTAGTAGCAAAAACAAATAATAAGTCAATGGTTACTGGTTTTCAGCATTCTTCAAAATATCTTCTTTTGTATTTCACAAAAGAAAGAAACTCATAAAGGTTTGGAAACACTTGAGGTTGAGTAAAGAGCGAGTGAATTTTCATTTTTGGGTGAACTTTTACTTTGAAGACAAAATCTAAATATGTATTATATATACAGTATATATATAATAAATATTCACATATATATTGAAAAATATATACAGTGCTCAGCTTATATAAGTTCACCCCTCACATCTCTCTTTCAGATTCATATTTTTAATAAGAAGCTATACTATGTTATATTCGTGCATATACATGAGATTAGTCAGTACTGAAGCCAAATCTGGAGCTCATCTAACAAAATAACTTACGATAACGGTCCAAAAACTAGTACAGCCAAATTTATATGCTATAGAAAAATATTAAATACAAATTTAAAAAAGATTTAGTTGAAATTTTGTAGGTTGTAATTTTTTTTGTAATATTTTGCTTGAATTTAATTCTATTAGCTTATAATTTCTCAATATGTTTGGTGAGTAAAATATTATTTTAATAAATACATCTGTTTAATATATCTGTTTTGTTTAAATGCACCAAAATACACTGACTATATTCACTGAGAAATAGATGAAAATATACATTTTCAAAACGGGGTTTACTCAATTATGCTGAGCACTGTATATTTTATATATATATATATATATATATATATATATATATATATATATATATATATATATATATATATATATATATATATATATATATATATATATATATACACAGTGCTCAGCATAAATGAAAAAATGAGTACACCCCATTTTTATCCATTTCTTGGTGAGTATAACTAATATATTTTGGTGCATTTAAACAGATTTATTAAGCAGATATATTTATTAAAATAATATTTTAGTCACCAAACATCTTTAGAAATAGAAAGATAATACATTTAATTAATTTATAATAATTTTATTAATTAATAATAATTAATATATTATGCAAAATTTTGCATAAAAACTACAAACAACAAAATTTTATATTATATTTATTTTATTTTTATTATTTTTATTTTATATTTATTTTGCATTTTATATATTTTTTGTTTCTCTTGATTTTTGCTCTTTTTTTATTTAATATTTTTTTTTATTTAATATATTACTGGTTAAAAGAAATTATTGCTAAATTATTGCTGGTTTAAAACTCTGACATTATATAGAAAATACCACAACTGTACCATGTAATGGGATTTTATTCACCTGTTATTCGTTTATTCCCTTTATTCATCTGGGGTCGCCACAGCGGAATGAACCGCCAACTATTATAGCATATGTTTTACACAGCGGATGCCCTTCCAGCTGCAACCCAGTACTGGGAAACACCCATACACCTTTATTCTCACATACACACACACACACTCATACACTACGGCCAATTTAGCTTACCCAATTCCCCTATAGCGCATGTGTTTGGACTGTGGGGGAAACCGGAGCACCTGGAGGAAACCCACGCTAACACGGGGAAAACATGCAAACTCCACACAGAAATGCCAACTTGCCCAGCTGGGACTTAAACCAGTGACCTTCCTGCTGTGAGGCCACAGTGCTAACCACTGTGCCATCATGCAACTCAAAAAGCATTAAATAATGTGACCGGTGGTTTACGATTTCATCTTTTGCAGTCACAACCACTGCCTAAAACACACTGTACTTTCCTGGACCTCCAGCACACACACTCCCATGTTCACTCCAGCATTTTGTGAATGTTTTTTCTCCCTCAAATGCACCACGGACCACCTCACACCTGCACCGCTACGTTTATTTCAGCGTGGGAGAGATCTCCGACCTCTATAAATGAACACATTCATCCCTGCGTCCTCGCCACAAACCAAAAGCAAACACGCAGAGAGAATATTCCTTGGCTCTCTGCTGCATGCTGGATTTCAGACACATTCTCTGTGGTATATCTGTGGCACTGTTTTACTTCTCCTCCCTTATTTTCCCATATCTCTCTCCATCCAAATCTGTTTAATTCCTTGGGGGTGATGTTGTGTGCATTACAAAACAACTTGGAAATGCATGGTTTGACTCATAGAACAGCTGTGCTCCGTGACAATATAAGACAGAAGCACTGTTCTGCAATATACAGTTGAATTCAGAATTATTCGCCCCCCTTTGATTTTTTTATTTCTTTTTTAAATATTTCCCAAATGATGTTTAACAGAGCAAGGAAATGTTCACAGTATGTCTGATAATATTTTTTCTTCTGGAGAAAGTCTTATTTGTTTTAGTTCGGCTAGAATAAAAGCAGTTTTTAATTTTTTAAAACCCATTTTATGGTCAATATTATTAGCCCCCTTAAGCTATTTTTTCTGATAGTCTACAGAACAAACCATCATTATACAATAACTTGCCTAATTCCCCTAACCTGCCTAGTTACCCTAATTAACCTAGTTAAGCCTTTAAATGTCACTTTAAGCTGTATAGAAGTGTCTTGAAGAATATCTAGTCTAATATTATTTACTGTCATCATGACAAAGAGAAAATAAATCAGTTATTAGAGATGAGTTATTAAAGCTATTATGATTAGAAATGTGTTGAGAAAATCTGCTCTCCGTTAAACAGAAATTGTGGAAAAAATAAACAGGGGGGCGAATAATTCAGGGGGGCTAATAATTCTGACTTCAACTGTACAGGCACACTGTGAACAATGCAACTCTTATGGTGCTTTTTGCATCACATGACAGCACTCATAGAGACAGTGAGGCCATTCATTAAACTGTGGCAGGACGAATTGTAGTTTAAACAATCCCCATTCACACAGAGCACAGTCATCTGTTTTTGAAAGTTAAATTAAATTAGCGCGTCACGGTGGCGCAGTGGGTAGCATGATCACCTCACAACAAGACGGTCGCTGGTTCGAGTGCCAGCTGGGTCAGTTTGCATGTTCTCCCCTTGTTGGTGTGGGTTTCCTCCGGGTGCTCCGGTTTCCCCCACAGTCCAAACTCATGCGCTATAGGGGAATTGGGTGAGCTAAATTGTCCATAGTGTATGTGTGTGAATGAGTGTGTATGGGTGTTTCAAAGTGATGGGTTGCGGCTGGAAGGACATCCGTTGCGTAAGTTGGCGGTTCATTCCGCTGTGGCGATCACTGATTAATAAAGGGACTAAGCCGAAAAGAAAATTAAATTAAATTAAATTAAAATTTTAAATAAAGTTAATTAAATTAACAGTGGCAGGATAAATTGATCCATCCCCATTAACATAGATCACAATTGCCTATTTAATTGTCTGTCAAAAATAAAATTAAATAAAATTATATTAAATATATTATTTTTATTACGTTTTTTTTTATTAAATTTTTTAATTAGATTAAATTTTTATTTTACTTTTTTTATTTTTAAATAAATTAAATTAAATTGAATTAAATCAACAGTTTCAGGATGAATTTTAGTCCAAACTAATCCCATTCACATACTTCACAATTGTCTGTTTTTAAAAATGTAATTAAATTAAAATAAATTTAAATTTAAATTTTAAATAATAAAATAAAATAAAATTTAATTAAATTCAATTAAAAAAATTTTAATTATTTTAAAATTATTTTTTATTTTTTTATTTATTTTTTAAATAAATACATTTAAATTAAAATAACAGTGTCAGGATGCATTTAAGTTCACACAGATCAAAGCTGATTGTTTTTAAAAAATAAATTAAATTAAATGTTTACATTAATTTGTAATTACAATAAATTAACAGTGGCAGGATAAGTTGTAGTTCAAACAATCACAATTTGTCACGTTGCAGTGATGAGATGAGGATAAAAGCCAGGATTCAAGTGCAATTTTAATGATACAGTCTTCGTAAAGTCTTACAAGATATCAAATAAACAAACGAAACTCATACAAGACTCTGGAACATCAACAAACCATCCACATGACATACAAAGACTTTGTGACGAAGTCAGATAAGCAAGATGTATTTATAGTCCAAACAATCCATGATAACGGGTTTGAGCTGTGTGTGTGTGTGTGTGTGATTAATGGAAATGGAGTCCGGTGTGTGCAAAGCGGAATGTAGGGAGTTGTAGTTCGACACAGGTCTGTAGTTCACCAGTGATTTTACATAGAAGATTGCTAGCAATCATGACACCATTCACACAGATCACAGTCTAAGAGGGGGAAAGCCCCGCCCACTAGTGCCCATCTCTCCCTCATTAGCATAAACAGCAGCCCTGAGTGAGAAGCAGCCGTCTGTCCATTAGCCATTAGAGTGTTTGAGCTGCTGAGGATAATGTCAGCATAGACTAAGAGGATTATAGATGTGGCGTTTTAGATGAAGCACAAATGAACAGAGACAGGAGCGACATAGACTGACAGAAGCATGAAGCACACACTGAAGCACACATGCACACCCGACCAGCACTGATAACGCTAGTCCTGTTTTACATCTGTCTCTATGGCGTCAAATAGGCATTTGTAGCTCCGCCCTATTCTGAAAAGAGCACAATCTCATTTGCATTTAAAGCGACAGTCACCAAAACACCACAATTAGGATCAAAGCCTAAAAGGGTCAGTTTCAGAGTTAGAGAGCACTATTTGTGTGCTGGAACTACACACACACACACACACACACACACACTCTAGACCAGGGGTCACCAAACCTGTTCCTGGAGGGCCGGTGTTCTGCAGATTTTAGCTCCAACCCTAATCAAACACATCTGAACAAGCTAATCAAGGTCTTACAAGGTATACTTGAAACACCCAGGCAGGTGTGTTGAAACAAGTTGGAGCTAAACCCTGCAGGGACACCGGCCCTCCAGGAACAGGTTTGGTGACCCCTGCACTAGACACATCAGAGACACATTTCCTCTTGTATAAAGGGGCAGAATAGGACTCCTTTAAACACATTTATGACGTACAATAGCCTGCGTGTGTCATCCTCAAGAGAACACTTGATACATGTTCAGCGTTGTTCACTCTTGACACTTTGCCGTGTGTTACATAAGTAAAACACACCCTGCTGTAACCGATAGCAGCTTCTTGTATTTAACACACAGCAACCCGAGTTCAGAGCCTGCGGACGGAGTCACTGGAAAGAAACATGAACTTCCAAACTGCAGCTTTAATATTAATGTAATGATTCAATTCGATTCGATTCACTGACATCTCCATTGAGTCACTGAAACCAAAACTGATCTGACATCAGCCATTGGTCCTCTTTACTTCCAGAATGAACATTTCTTGATTATTCACTCTACTCCTCATCCAACATGTTCGTTTAGTTCTTTCTTTAGTAGAAAAGAACTTAAAAACTGCAGCTTTAATAGTGAGGTAGCGATTCAATTTGATTCAATTCAATTTGATTCAATTCAATTCATTGACATCTCCATTGAGTTACTAAAACAAACCAAAACTTACATTTTTGAGGTAAACGTGAACTTCAAAACTGTAGCTCAATATTGATGTAACGATTCACTCAATTATTGATTCAATTTCATTCAATTCACTTACAAACTGCATTGAGTCACTGAAGCCAAAACTGTATCTTCAATATTGATGTAACGATTCACGCAATCATTGATTCAATTTGATTCAATTCACTGACAAACTATTGAGTGACTGAAACCAAAACTCTAGCTTTGACATTGATGTAACGATTCACTCAATGATTGATTCAATTCACTGACAAACTCCATTGAGTCACTAAAACCAAAACTGTAACTTCAATACTGATGCAACGATTCACTCACTATCGATTCAATTTGATTCAATTCACAGAAAAACTCCATTGGGTCACTGAAACCAAAACTGTAGCTTCAATATTGATGTAACGATTCACTCAATGATTGATTCAATTTGATTCAATTCACATACAAACTCCACTGAGTCACTGAAACAAAAAAATGTAGTTTCAATATTAATGTAACGATTCACTCAATTATTGATTCAATTTGATTCAGTTCACTGACAAACTCCACTGAATCACTGAAACAAAAACTGTAGCTTCAATATTGATGTAGTGATTCACTAAACTATTGATTCAATTTGATTCAATTTACTGACAAACTCCATTGAGTCACTGAAACAAAAACTGTAGCTTCAATATTGATGTAACGATTCATTCAATGATTGATTCAATTTGATTCAATTCACATACAAACTCCATTGAGTCACTGAAACCAAAACTGTAGCTTCAATATTGATGTAGGCTGTTTCTCAATTCCAAGAACGCAGAGAACGGACTTGCGTTCTTGTGGAGACTGGTCTTGCCAGGTGTCCTCGGAAGAACGAACTCGGTAGACCGCGAGAACAGAGGACGCGTCCTGTGAGGAATGAGATGCTGCGTTCTTCCTGATGGTCACGTGACCTTCACGCGTTTTAAATGTAAAATTATGTAAACATTACAGCATTTATACAGCGATTTATTGTTTTCCCCCTTTTCAAAATATATACTCTGCATAAAACATTATAAATATACGCTGCACAATATAAATAAAACAGATTTTACTATGAATTTCAGCAAACAAACACCCTTAATGTGTTTATTCCTTTATGAAGATGTCCATGGTAATGTTTATATTCACCGTTTCATTTAGGGAAACTCCTGAGGTAAATAAGTGATCTCTCTGAACTTTAATAATAAATCTAAATAAAATGCTGCACTTCCCACCTCCAGTCGCAATGACTTCTGGGACTTGTAGAGCGAGATCGGTGCTCAAGTCTGCATCGGTGCGTCCTCGATATCAAGAACACATCCGGGAAGTTTCACGTGTCCTCCGTACTTGCGGTCTTGAGTATTGGAACTGAACTTTGGCAGCTGATGATGACGTTACACGAGAACACGAGGACGCAAGAACACTGAAGAACGCATATTGAGAAACAGCCGTAGTGATTCACTAAACTATTGATTCAATTTGATTCAGTTCACTGACAAACTCGATTGAGTCACTGAAACAAAAACTGTAGCTTCAATATTGATGTAACGATTCACTCAATGATTGATTCAATTTGATTCAATTCACTGACAAACTCCACTGAATCACTGAAACCAAAACTGTATCTTCAATATTGATGCAACGATTCACTCAATGATTGATTCTATTTGATTCAATTCACATACAAACTCCGTTGAGTCACTGAAACCAAAACTGTAGCTTCAATACTGATGTAACGATTCACTCAATGATTGATTCAATTTGATTCAATTCACATACAAACTCCGTTGAGTCACTGAAACCAAAACTGTAGCTTCAATACTGATGTAAACGATTCACTCAATGATTGATTCAATTTGATTCAATTCACATACAAACTCCGTTGAGTCACTGAAACCAAAACTGCAGCTTCAATACTGATGTAACGATTCACTCAATGATTGATTCAATTTGATTCAATTCACTGACAAACTCCATTGAGTCACTAAAACCAAAACTGCAGCTTCAATACTGATGTAACGATTCACTCAATGATTGATTCAATTTGATTCAATTCACTGACAAACTCCATCGAGTCACTGAAACCAAAACTGTAAATATTGATGTAACGATTCACTCAACTATCGATTCAATCCGCATTCAGCTATAGGTAAAGAAACTCCCCAGTGTCTTACCTCTCGTATTCCTGGTTGTCATGGTCACAACGAGAATCTTTGTGCTTCTCCCAGTCTTTTCCATGGCGACACGTTGTTAAAGAAACAATGTCCTTGCCGTTGTGTATGTGATGCAGAGCGTTGCGCGTATCCGAGCCGATTCCCGTCAAATAGCGTTTACCTTTAAACATCAACAAATATTTCCTTCTCGGAGGAACAGAGTTGCGTACCAGCCATCCTCTTGTCCCGCCCTTCTGCGGGTGCTCCTTTGAGAACAGCGGGATGGAAATATCAAATCCCGGTCGGAAATGTTCAGTATTCAGACTAGCTTTAGCTAAAATAGCCTGGCCAACGTTAAAACCCAAATCCTCAGTGTAATTGGGCCAGGTGCCGGAATATAGATTGAAGATGACATGATTTCGCCCGTCGTTCCAAAGCGGGTATCCTCGAATCCGCTCATCAACGTTGGGCACAAACTGCGTCGAAAGCTGATCCCTATCCAGCGTATCGATTCCCAACACAAACAAACACGCTTCCCGAGGGTCCGAGGTGTAATATCTGGACTCAGAGACTGAAGTGAGAATTTTACGGTAGCTCTCTGACACCCGTTCACCCTTTTCGGGTGGGTAGATGTAGACACGGAAGCCACTCTGAGTTTGGCATCGTCCGAAGTCAAAACACGTGTCCATTCGACAGCGACTGTCCTTGTAGATGCCGCTCCACGCCTGTTTCCGCTGCCGAGGAGAGTCGCCCGGGCCGCCGCCATTCTGGAGATCCAAATGCTCTGCAAAATTCGGGAGTAAAGCCCTATCCAGCCAATCAGGCCAGGGCCGCGGCACCTCTCCTCTCCTGTGGATACAGTGCATAATTAAACATGTAAGGGATAAAGTACATCCAGCTGGTTGTTATCGCAGAATAAAGCACTGACTATATTTGTGTGAATCTGAAATACGTTACTTAGGGTACGTTGAGTTGTACATTTTGACGTCAAATCCACTAGAGGGCGCTGTCTATATTTGTGTGAATCTGAAAAACGTTACTTACGGTACGTTTACTTGTACGTTTCAGATGTCAAATCCACTAGAGGGCGCTGTCTATTTTTGTGTGAATCTGAAATACGTTATTTAGGGTACGTTGAGTTGTACGTATTTGACGTCAAATCCACTAGAGGGCGCTGTCTATATTTGTGTGAATCTGAAAGACGTTACTTAGGGTATATTTAATTGTACATTTCAGATATCAAATCTACTAGAGGGCGCTGTCTATATTTGTGTGAATCTGAAGTATGTTACTTAGGGTACGTTTAGTTGTGTGTTTCAGATGTCAAATCCACTAGAGGGCGCTGTCTATATTTGTGTGAATCTGAAAAACGTTACTTAGGGTATATTTAATTGTACATTTCAGATATCAAATCCACTAGAGGGCGCTGTCTATATTTGTGTGAATCTGAAGTACGTTACTTAGGATATGTTTAGTTGTGTGTTTCAGATGTCAAATCCACTAGAGGGCGCTGTCTATATTTGTGTTAATCTGAAATGCGTTACTTACGGTACGTTTAGTTGTACGTTTCAGATGTCAAATCCACTAGAGGGCGCTGTCTATATTTGTGTGAATCTGAAATACGTTACTTAGGGTATGTTGAGTTGTACGTTTTTGACGTCCAATCCACTAGAGGGCGCTGTCTATATTTGTGTGAATCTGAAATACATTACTTAGGGTACATTTAATTGTACATTTCAGAGATCAAATCTACTAGAGGGTGCTGTCTATATTTGTGTGAATCTGAAATACGTTACTTAGGGTACGTTTAGTTGTACGTGTCAGATGTCAAATCCACTAGAGGGTGTTGTCTATATTTGTGTTAATCTGAAATGCGTTACTTACGGTACGTTTAGTTGTACGTTTCAGATGTCAAATCCACTAGAAGGCAGTATTTACATTTGTGTGAATCAGAAATACATTACTTAGGGTTCGTTTAGTTGTATGTTTTCAATGTCAAATCCACTAGAGGGCGCTGTCTATATTGGTGTGAATCTGAAATACGTTACTTAGGGTGCGTTTAGTTGTACGTTTTTGACGTCAAATCCACTAGAGGGTGCTGTCTATATTTGTGTGAATCTGAAGTACGTTACTTAGGGTACATTTAATTGTACATTTCAGATATCAAATCTACTAGAGGGCGCTGTCTATATTTGTGTGAATCTGAAATACGTTACTTAGGGTACGTTTAGTTGAAATTAATTACTATTGAAATGAATGATTACAAGTTTCCAAACTTTCTACAAAATATCTTCATTAATGTTCAACAAAAAAATAAATCTCATAAAGTTTTGAAACACTTGAGGGTGAGTGAATAGTGAGTAATTTTTCATTTTGGGGTGAACTCTCTAACAACAAAATTTCAACACAGGATGATTGGAAATATATAAAAAGTCTAAACTGTAAAATTTACTTCAACACACATTTGACTGCAGTTTGTAGGTGTAACGAACACTAGGGGGCAGTATGACGACAACAGCTTTTGATCCTTTTCACACTAATGATATTTACAGGGACATATTATTCATGAATGAAGGATTATTTTTGGGTTTGAGTCTGGAGAAGCATGTGTCCACAAAAAAAGATGTATAATCAAGGTAAACTACATGGTTGCAGTTCACTTTTCTCTTACATCTTCTTCTGAAAACACTATTGGATTGGGTTTAAAAAAGCGTTTAGGTCACTGGTTACGACAAGCGTCACCTTTGTATTTCAGATTCACACAAATATAGACAGCGCGCTCTAGTGGATTTGACATCTGAAACGTACAAGACGTACCCTAAGTTATGTATTACAGATTCACACAAATATACACAGCGCCCTCTAGTTGATTTGACATCTGAAACGTAAAACTAAACGTACCCCAAGTAATGTATTTCAGATTAACACAAATATAGACAGCGCCCTCTAGTGGATTTGACATCTGAAACGTACAAGACGTACCCTAAGTTATGTATTACAGATTCACACAAATATACACAGCGCCCTCTAGTTGATTTGACATCTGAAACGTAAAACTAAACGTACCCCAAGTAATGTATTTCAGATTAACACAAATATAAACAGCGCCCTCTAATGGATTTGACATCTGAAATGTGCAACTAAACGTACCCCAAAGTAATGTATTTCAGATTAACACAAATATAAACAGCACCCTCTAGTGGATTTGACATCTGAAACGTACAACTAAGCATACCCTATGTAACGTATTTCAGATTCACACAAATATAAACAGCGCCCTCTAGTGGATTTGATATCTGAAATGTGCAACTAAACGTACCCCAAAGTAATGTATTTCAGATTCACACATATATTTTATTTTCAATGTAGGCTGAAGCACATATTTCCAGTCAGCCTGGGATTCCCAGAACGGTACTGGGTTGTGGCTGGAAGGGCATGCCAGAGGAGTTGGCGGTTCATTCCACTGTGGCGACCCCTGATAAATAGCTGAAGGCAAATAAATGAATGAATAATAAGCCTACCTGTGTGTGATGAGGCCCAGGAGGCGCTCCTGCAGGCCGGCCCAGTAATACAGCAGGATCCAGCAGCACGTGCACAGGCCCAGAAGCACGTACTTCTTGCGCGCCTGCATGAGGCCGTCCCGCGCCCGCTCACCCGCTGTGCTCCAGGGCCACGCCGGGAGCTTCAGCAGAAGCCAGACCAGCCGGAGAACAGGCCCCACATCGCCCCCAAATCCAGCGGTCCATCAGCGGGAGTCAGAAACATGGACCGACCGATCGCTTAACAGAGGCCATCAGAAATGCAAGAGATTTGCTGCAGATTCTGCTTTTCTGCTCGTCCTTCTGTCTGCATGGCTCAGTGCATTTCACCCTGGCAGAGAAATTAACAACACACTTCAGTACACAGCCGTCTGCTCATTTAGATCAGCACACACACACACACACATACACACACACATATATATATATATATATATGTTGCAATAAATGCAAGCACAAAATATTGTTTTGTTTTCACACATACTGCGTCAAAATTAAATGTTTTTTCTATAAAACAAACAAAATAATCTGCCATGGAGGTACGCAAAATAATATTGTTTTCACTTTGAAATAAGACTATTTTGTTTACCCCATTGGCAGATTATTTTAAGCTTGTTTTAAGGAAAAACTCGCTTCATTTTGACTGAAAACAAGACAATATTTTTTAATTGTCTATAAAATGCTTCTTGATTTATGAATTTGTAGATATTTGGACTAGAAATAAGAAAAAACTCTAAATAAGAAAGCATTTTTTCTCTCTCTCCTCGAACGCCCGACAGATTCAGACACATCATGGGTGGCAGCGCATTACTGTGTGAAAGGCAATATTTCAGGCTTCTTGCAAATAGTGCTTTTTAATCCACCCAGGCTCATTCTGAAAACGTACCTCTATATAAATTTCTGGAGACCATGAAATACGTCCCAGGGGTACATTTTTCCAGTTTTTGTGAATCCATGTGAGGCTGCTGTGTACGCTTTTTGAGATCTCAAATTTCTCTTGCGAGTGCCATTCGCGGCTGCTGTTCTCGCGTAAATCCACCAGAGGGCGCTGTTGACTGACTGAATGACTGACTGACTGACTGACCGATTGACTGACCCACCCTCCTCCTTTCCCAAACCCAACCAATTTTATTAATTGAGCCACCCACGCACTTCCCTAAACCCAGGGCCGGCGCGTCCATAGAGGCAACCTAGGCGGCTGCCTAGGGCGGCAGAGCAGTCAGGGCGGCGTCCGCGACGTGTCTCCCCCCTTCGCTTTGGTCCGCAACAAACCCTTCATTATCTCAGCGCCCCTCGGTCTTCGCTTTCGTCCGTGACAAACCCCGCATCATCTCAACACCCAGCTCCCCATCCTCCACCGGCCTTTTCGGATTGAAGGCAGCATAACTTTCGGTTTGAGGGCAGCATTCTTGTCGTTTGCCTAGAGCGCCAGTTGAGCTCGCTCCGGTCCTGCCTAAACCCAACCAACAATTTACAAGAACAATCCAGAAAAAGAAAAGCCCTCGCCTGATTTTTGCCGCGTTTTCAGATTTTACCACATTCTCACCCTGTTATTTACTTGTTTATTTTATTTTTGGCATTCTGTTTTTGTCTTACTGGCTTTCTGGAACCGTTCTTCACCGGACTCGAACCCTGTTGTTGTGGTCAACTCTTCTCTGCATCTCAAGTCCACTGACGAGCATGGCCGTCCACACGGAGGTAACCGGTCAGCTGGTAAGCACGAAAAAGGAACGGCATCATACAGCCCCTGTAGCGTTCGTATAAAAAATGAAACGCAGCCATACGTACCTCTGGCTACATAATTTGTGATCTCCAGAAATGTATATAGGGGTACATTTTCAGAATGAGCCTGTGTTGTTTTTAATAAAAATAATAATGAAAATGGTGCAATGCACGACTAAATGCATGACTAAGTGAAGTCACACTGGACTTTTCTCCCCATAGACTTTCATTCATATGCACGCGAATGCGTCAGACTGGAAACACAAGCTCGTGTGACCAGTTTCGCAGTTCGCTGCATTGCAGAGTTCAAGCTTGGTGAAGTCTGACCTGCAAAATCGCATCACTTGACTTCGTGAGACCAATCGAAGATCAAAACATGACCTCTCTGGACAGAAATTTTAAATATGGACCAATCAATCACTTTTTTAAATGTCTAATCAGCTTGTTTAACCCCGCCCCTTTTCGCAGCGCCGTACGACAGAATTTCGCATGATCAAACTAGTGTGACCGCAGCTTAATTTCGAGAGGAGCACAAGATATGATTAACTGCCGCTAGTATTAGCTAGCCAATCGGATTATTCCAAATTTAACATAAATATCAAGCCTAAGGGCTGCACGGTGGCACAATGGGTAGCATGATCGCCTCACAGCAAGAAGGTTGTTGGTTCAAGCCCCGGCTGAGTCAGTTGGCATTTCTGTGTGGAGTTTGCATGCTCTCCCCGTGTTGGCGTGGGTTTCCTCTGGGTGCTCCGGTTTCTCCCACAAATCCAAACACATCTGGTATAGGGGAATTAGGTAGGCTAAATTGTCCGTAGTGTATGAGTGTGAATGAGTGTGTGGATGGATGAATAGATGTTCCCCAGTGATGGGTTGCAGATGGAAGGGCATCCGCTGGGTAAAACATATGCTGGATAAGTTGGCGGTTCATTCCACTGTGGCAACTACAGAATAATAATAATAAAGGGACTAAGCCGAAAATGAATGAATGATATCCAGCCTAAACTTTATTCCCTATCTTCGTTTTGGAAGAAACCTCCTCCTCAATTTTCCCGGGAGTCTCCAGTATTTTAGACGCATCTCCCGTATTGTTCTATCTCCCGGAAAACTCCCAGAATTCCCCCCCCACCCCCGCTCCTCAGCATTTTGGTACAGTTCGGCGGGAAACCTGCTCTTTAGTTCGCGCAACCTCTCCGCGATACAGTTCGTGCACCTCCATCACGCACGCACAACCAGTGGTGGAGTTTGTAGTAACAGTCACAAGCACTTACTGCCTATGCACTGGAGTGGTTGGCGGTCTATTCCTATTAATCAAGGTATAAGCCAAACGAATCGGGGGAGCACTCGAGAACTACCTGATCTTGTATCCCTCTTAATGAGCAATACAGTACTGGGAAACACCCATACACACTCATTCACACACACTCATACACTACGGCCAATTTAGTTAATTCCCCTATAGAGCATGTGTTTGGACTGTGGGGGAAACCGGAGCACCAGGAGGAAACCCACACCAACACGGGGAGAACATGCAAACTCCACACAGAAACACCAACTGACCCAGCCGGGACTCGAACCAGCAACCTTCTTGTTGTGAGGCCACGGTACTTACCACATATATATATTTATCATATATATAAGCATGTTAAATCATTATATATTGTTGTGTAATGCTACAAAAATAAGCCTCTTGATTTATTATTTCATATATAATCCAATAGTTCACATACAGATAACTCAACTGAAACATTGAGCTTTAAATGCGAAAATTATTCAAACTCTTTGGTCATTTTTCAGTGAGATGCTAACGGTCTAATCTGATTCAATTCTCTATGCTAAGCTAAGCTAAAAGTGCCAGAGCCAGAGATCGTCTGAATGAAGTCAAACATGGTAAAACTTGAATGTAGAGAAGTTGTAAAATGAGCCTATTTAAAAATAAATAAGTGTAGTGTTCCTTTAAGAAGTCAACCGAGAGCAGCAAGTATCTGCAGGACATCAGAGTCGTGTGTTATCAAGTGTCTCATCACATGACCGAACCCAGGGCAGGGCACAAAAGAGCGTGTGTGTGTGTGTGTGTGTGTGAGCCGCGACCTGAAATTGGTGTATTTAGTCTTGTGGTCGGAGTTGGTTCTGCTGTTTTCACACACGCACACACACACACACATATAGTTGAAGTCAGAATTATTCGCCCCTGTTTATTTTTTCCCCCAATTTCTGTTTAACGGAGAGCAGATTTTTTTCAGCACATTTCTAATCATAATAGTTTTAATAACTCATCTCTAATAACTGATTTATTTTCTCTTTGTCATGATGACAGTAAATAATATTAGACTAGATATTCTTCAAGATACTTCTATACAGCTTAAAGTGACATTTAAAGGCTTAACTAGGTTAATTAGGGTAACTAGGCAGGTTAGGGTAATTAGGCAAGTTATTGTATAATGATGGTTTGTTCTGTAGACTATCGAAAAAATATAGCTTAAAGGGGCTAATAATATTGACCTTAAAATGGCTTTTAAAAAATTAAAAACTGCTTTTATTCTAGCCGAAATAAAACAAATAAGACTTTCTCCAGAAGAAAAAATATTATCAGACATACTGTGAAAATTTCCTTGCTCTGTTAACATCATTTGGGAAATATTTAAAAAAGAAAACAAAATTAAAGGGGGCTAATAATTCTGACTTCAACTGTACACACACGCACGAGTGATAGCATCTCCACCTCTCCAGGTTTAACACACAGATCAACCAATGCTGAGTGTAATTATCAGCTATAAAGTAACTAGCTACTTTAAATACATATCTTAAAGTGCACTGCAAAAATAAAGCTTTTCTTACTTAGTTTCTTCTTAGAGTTTGCATGTTCTGCCCGTGTTGGCGTGGGTTTCCTCCTGGTGCTCCGGTTTCCCCCACAGTCCAAACACATGCGCTATAGGGGAATTGATGAACTAAATTGGCCGTAGTGTTTGAGTGTGTGTGTGTGAATGAGTGTGTATGGGTGTTTCCCAGTACTGGGTTGCAACCGGAAGGGGATAAAACATATGCTAGATAAGTTGGCGGTTCATTCCACTGTGGCGACCCCTGACGAAGAAAGGGACTAAGTCAAAGGCGATTGGGTGGGTCATCTATTCTCATATATTCACTGCTGTATTGGAGTGTGATCGTGACATAAAGAGCGTCTCAAACTGAAGGTCAGAGTTTTGTTTTTCCCCCAGGTGAAGCACAAAGGCAGCTTTCAGACTCAGACTCACCTGTTCTCTGCCTTTCTGCTCAATTCCTCTACAGTTTCCCTCTTATCTCTTTAAGCTGTCTGACACCGTGCAAACTAATCTGAAGCTTTAGAGAATATAAAAGCCCTGTCTCTGTGCGTGTGTGTGTGTGTGTGTGTGTTGCCTTATGGAGATTCTTCATATGTGCATTAACAGAGCCTGCTTGGCTAGACTACCTCAAAACATTATTAATTCTGAGTGTGCCTCACACAAGTGAGTGGGCTTGACAAACCACCTGTAGAAAACACACCCTCTCATCTTTCTGGGGTTAAATGCAGTATTCTGCTGTGAGTGTGTGTGTGTTTGATTGCGAAGCGTTTTTCCTTCATGAAACACTGCAGGCCAAGCATATATTTGTGGGGAAACAGATGCGATGGATTGCATTACAAGCTGCTCATTATTAATGCAGGACTCCCTCAGTTAGACATTGATTTCCCTTCGTTCCTCTCCTTTGCCTTTTTATGCCACACAGGTGAAGTTAATCTCCATTTTCTCTGCAGATAAGATTACTGGGAATAACGGGGGCTATCAAATGAATAATTACTTTAGAAGGTTATTTAGATTACATTTAGATTACATTTAAATGTAGCATTGCTTCATTATTGCTACTTATTATAATATTATTTATTATTGCTAATTATTTTTGAAGGTTATTTAGATTACATTTAAATGTAGCATTGCTTTATTATTGCTACTTATTATAATATAATATATATAGTTTACTATTGCTAAATATTTTTTATATTTTTCGATTACGAATTAATTACATTAAAATGTAGCATTAATATATTATTAGTAACTGTTATATTATTGCTAGTTGATTTTGAAGATTGCATTGATTTAATATTGCAAGTTATTATTATTATTATATTATTATTTTTCATTATTGCTAATTATTTTTGGAAGATTATTTAGATTACATTTAGATTACATTAATATGCATTGCTTTATTATTGCTATTTATTATAATATTATTGATTATTACTGATTATTTTTGAAGATTATTTAGATTACATTTAAATGTAGCATTCGTTTATTATTGCTAATTATTATAATATTATTATTGCTAATTATTTTTGAAGGTTATTTAGATTACATTAAAATGCATTGCTTTATTATTGCTAATTATTATAATATTTATAATTGCTTATTATTTTTGCTAGTGTTATTTACATTTTATTTAGATTACATTAAAATGAATTGCTTTATTATTGCTAATAATTATAATTTTATTGATTATTACTGATTATTTTTGAAGATTATTTAGATTACATTTAAATGTAGCATTCGTTTATTATTGCTAATTATTATAATATTATTAATTATTACTAATTATTTTTGAAGATTATCTAGATTACATTAAGATGCATTGCTTTATTATTGCTAATTATAATAATATTTATAATTGCTTATTATTTTTGCTAGTATTATTTACATTTTATTTTGATTAAATTAAGATGCATTGCTTTAT
Organism: Danio kyathit; assembly: GCA_903798195.1. Lineage (NCBI taxonomy): Eukaryota > Metazoa > Chordata > Actinopteri > Cypriniformes > Danionidae > Danio > Danio kyathit. The sequence continues at coordinate 58,568,665 of LR812537.1, read as the reverse complement.
TATTGCTAATTATAATAATATTTATAATTGCTTATTATTTTTGCTAGTATTATTTACATTTTATTTAGATTACATTAATATGCATTGCTTTATTATTGCTAATTATTATAATATTATTATTGCTTATTAATTTTGAAGGTTATTTAGATTACATTAAAATGCATTGCTTTATTATTGCTAATTATTGTAATATTGTTTATTTATTATTGGTAAATATTATTAATATAATTTTAATTACATTACAATATTTTTGATATATTGCTACTATTGACATTATTGCTAATTTTTAAAAATTATTATTTTAATTGCATTTAATGTAGCATTGATTTATTATTGCAAATTATTATTTTATAATATTATTTCTTTTCATTACTGCTAATTATTTTTAGAAGATTATTTAGATTACATTTAGATTACATTAAAATGCATTGCTTTATTATTGATAATCATTATAATATTATTGCTTATTACTGATTATTTTTGAAGATTATTTAGATTACATTAATATGCATTGCTTTATTATTGCTAATCATTATAATATTATTGCTTATTACTGATTATTTTTGAAGATTATTTAGATTACATTTAAATGTAGCATTCGTTTATTATTGCTAATTATTTTTTTGCTAGTATTATTTACATTATATTTAGATTACATTTAATTGTAGCATTCCTTTATTATTGCTTACTATTATAATATTGATTATTGCTTTTAAAGATTATTTCGATATTTCGAGGATTATTTAGATATAGTAATTACATGCATACGATTCCACAGCGTGCCGAATTTTTCAATGCATGGCTTGCCATTCATTGTCATTATTTTTAATATTTGTAAGACTAAAATGTGCCATTATTTTGTAACATTTGTTTTATAATGTAACTGTAAGTGTGCATGGTAATTTCATAAGCACATTCCAGATCGTTCCCCAAGCGTGCGTGCAGCTGTGACAGAAGAGCGGATGAACAGAGATTTCAGAGCCATTCACAGTTTCTCACAATCACTTGTTATTTAGCTCATTCGTCAGCGCTGTGTTTTGGTCCCGTATATCAGACAGATTCAGGCTGTAATGAGATGGAGATGTGACAGCACATTGCTCAATCACACACACACACACAGAAAAACAGCTGAATAAGTGAACACAACTGTGAGGAATGATCCGTCTTCTGGACACTTCATTAGCTGCTTCTGAACAAGTGTTTTGCAGTTTAGAAGTGTGTGTGTGTGTGTGTGTGAGAGAGAGTGTGTGTGCTGGAGAAAGACAGAGAGCAGGTGGAGGTTTGCAGAGCTCAGTTTGTTTCCGGATATACTCTTGTGTTTTTTTTCTCCTCCTTTTTTTGAGTGTGTGACAGCTGGACGTAAAGCTTGTAGGCGTCATTCCAGAATTGTAGATACATTTCAAGCATTCCTGAACTGGAATAATACACAAGAGGCCTCACAGCAAGAAGGTTCCTGGTTTGAGTCCTGACTGGGTCAGTTGGTGTTTCTGTGTGGAGTTTGCATGTTCTCCCCGTGTTGGCGTGTGTTTCCTCTGGGTGCTCCGGTTTCCCCCACAAGTCCAAACACATGCGCTATAGAGGAATTCATGAACTAAATTGTTCGTAGTGTATGAGTGTGTGTGTGAATGAGTGTGTATGGGTGAGCACTGGGTTGCAGCTGGAAGGGCATACGCTGTGTAAAACATACGGTGGAATAGTTGGCAGTTCATTCTGCTGTGGTGACCCCTGATGAATAAAGGACTTAGTAACATAGTTGACAGTAAAATAGTTGAGATTACAAGCATTTTCCATTCATGAACTGGAATGATTTACAGGAAATGTACAATAATGCTTAAATTTGATATGGAAGATTTGACTCTCTGGTTTTAAAAGTTTAACAACAATTAGTAAGATTGAGTACGTTTACATGGAAACCAATAATCCAATTTTAATGCGATTAAGACCATACTCTGATTCATTGAGTCGACCATGTAAACCGCAGAAATGTAAAGCGCTGAAGATGAGAGAATGAAAATAACACTGTCCGATTTTGTTTTAGGAACCACCTAAAGTTACTAATAATGGCACATCTTATCACTGATCATGTGGTGAATGCTAATCCACCATCTACACTTTTCCAGAAGAGTGGATAAAAGACTTCCAGTGGCGCTAAGAAAATAACTAAAGCATTCACTGTAAAGTCTGTGGGACGGGGTTTTTCAGGTAACTGTTCTACCATATCTATTGTAAGCACGAGATGTTCTGTTCAATCCTTAATTTAATCGCTAGATGCTGTCCGCCGTGCAAGTGGCAGCTATATGTAATATTTAACACCAAGTACACCATCGCAAAAGGGCTTGCACTGACTAAGATTAAACTAATATTGCAGCTCATGAAAAGACCAGTATTACTATTAAGATTACGTTTGCAAATAATAAGGTAGATGTCAAAAGCATCTATCGGACACCACCCGTGAGAACACAGCACAGTTATCGTTAACAGATTCATTCATGTCATGCAGGGCTGGTGAGCGGTCCGTGTATCTTTTGGTCACTCAGTTGTGTTATAAAAATGTATTTTCTTGTGATAACGGGATTTGTGAAAGACATATTTTCCTCACCCATGCATATATATATTTTTTGCTTGTTAGTTTTGACTAGTGTAGATTTCGAATGCAATATGTGTGGTTTATTTATAAACTAATTTCGAGAGGATCACGTGCTTATGATCAACACGGCTGGCACCTCATCAGCTCCGTAATCTGCCCTATTAGATGATTACGGACACACTATAAATAACCAGAGTTACTCCAGTTATCTTCGTCTTGAAGTTTCCCCCCTTCCACCCCTACTTCCACCCTTTTTCCTATAGGTCGACACGGCGGCCCAGTGACTAGCACTGTTGCCTCACAGCTGGTTCAACCTCCTATTGGGGTGGTTAGCATTTCTGTGTGGAGTTTGCATGTTCTCCCCGTGTTTGTGTGGGTTTCCCCCGGGTTCCCCGGTTTCCTCCCACTGTCAAAAAACACACACCATAGCCAATCGACTAAACCAAATTATTACCTAAGACAACCTTAGTTTACACTTCTCACACGGCGACAAGCAGGGGAGTTCTCAAGACTTTCCTGAGCTCGAACTCCCCTCTCGCCCTTCTAACGGGAGGGAGCCCCGAGCTCGAGGATATACGAGCTCATCGCTCTCTCCCGGGACAGCATGCCAATTACGCTTTATTGATCATCAGCTAAGTGTGAACTCGAACTTGAAACCTGAAATCTGTTCCTTACAAACTTGAAATCTGTATAAAAACAAGTAGTAACAGTGCTCATAATTGGTGGGTGCGACTAAATTTTGGCTGGTGCGCCTACATTTTTAATAATAATAATAATAATAATAATAATAATAATTCCTTACATTTATATAGCGCTTTTCTGGGCACTCAAAGTGCTTTACACATAGGGGGGGGGGGTGCCAGACCGCACACCACACACCAGCTGATTGGTGGAGAGGAGACATCGTGATTAAGCCAATTATGGTTAGGAGGCCATGATGGACAGAGGCCAGTGGGCAGATTTGGCCAGGATGCCGGGGTTAAACCCCTACTCCTGGGCATCCTGGACATCCTGGGATTTTTAACGACCACAGAGAGTCAGGACCTCAGTTTAACATCTCATCCGAAAGATGGCGCAGTATAGATGAGCAGTATAGAGTCACCATCACTATACTGGAGCATTAGGACCCACACAGACCGCAGGTTTGGCGCCCCCTGCTGGCCTCACTAACACCACTTCCGGCAGCAACCTAGCTTTCCCATGTGGTCTCCCATCCAGGTGCTGACCGGGCGCAGCCCTGCTTAGCTTCAGTGGGCGACCATGTGAGAGTTGCAGAGAGCTAGCTGCCGGCTAAAAGTTAGGTGCTACCACAAGTGCTACCAAGCAAAAAGGTTAATTTCGAGCCCTGATAAATGTATAATAATGCTTAAATGTGAGGGTAACAGAGTTGACATTCTGAGCATTTTTCCATTCAGGAACTGGAATGATAACAAGAAATGCATAATTTACAGCAAACTGAATACATTATTACTGTAATATAATGCAAAATGCACAAGTGTGATATGGAACAATAAGAGATTTTTGACATTTTGCACTATTTTGGGATTGATGCTAACCTCAAACCAGATACCACATGACGTACACATTCACAATAATACTATATTAAAGAAGCTTCTTTCAAAAATAATCAAATAAATCATGCCAACTGTTGAATAATGTGCATATACAGCATATTTACTCATTTATTATAATTCAGCTCTTTTCTTTTTAAATCTTTAACCAAAACAGCTCCACAAAAGGCAACTTGCTTGTTTGATTTTTTCAGTCATTAACACTTTTGTTAATACGTTTTCCTTGCCCACGCTTATTCAGATCATTTGCTTAACACATACACATCTTCAACCACGGCTCATGAGGGATTTACCAGCGCTAGATTTACCAGTGTGATTAGCATTCGCTAGTGGCCAATATTCAAACTCAGAATCTCTGGCATTTTCTCCACAGTTTAGCTTCTTCGGCTGCCCTAAATTGCATGCGAGAAATGTTGGAAAACACAAATATTGTGGTGAGACGGAGTTTAAAATTAACCGGAGAAGTCTGTGATTACAGGTCGAGAGCTGTGCTGCATGTTTGCGGTTGTAAAAACTGACCTTCAGTCTGCTTTCAGCTCACAAAACAAATCATACAGTCATCGCAGAGCACAGGAGGTTTATGCAAAATCACAAATCCGACATGATGCTCTGCGCTAATCTCTCGTCAACTGCGAAAGTAGGATCAGAAGATGAACTCCTTTACAGAGCAGGTTTATTTGGGGTTTGGAAAAATATCTTATTTGCGGTTTGTAGCGTAGCTGTGCTTCAGTGGAAACAGTCTGCAATGTTTTTAAGCATGATAAATGTCTCTCAAAAGAAAGAGTCGACTCTGAATCACTTTAATGAATCGGTATTTTTATGAATCTTTTGCCTGCTACTGAACTACATCAACACAATAAAGGCATCTCATTTGCATAATCTCCGCCTCCTGCAACACACACTCTAAAATGGGCGTTTAATTTCCGAAACATCATTATAGATTTTGTTAGTTACTTAGATATATACTTAATCCAGGAAGAAATTAACGCATCTAACAGCATCCAACAGATAAAATACACACACTAAATAACATAAACACACACACACACACACACACACACATACCCTGTTTATTAAAATCATTACTGTGCACCAATGCCATATAAATCTCAGTCTACACTAGAATAAATAATAAAGATTCTCAAAAGAGTCGACTCTGAATCACCTTAATGAATCATTTTGTTTTTGAATCTTTTGCCTGCTAGTGATCTACATCAATACAATCAATGTAGCTCATTTGCATAATCCCTGCCTCCTGCAGCATACACTCTAAAATGGCCGTTTAATTTTCTGAAACATTAATATAGAGTTAGTTAGTTAATTAATTACACCAAACACACACACACACACACACACACAAACCCTGCTTATTAAAATAATTATTGTATACCAGTGCCATATACATTTTAGTCTACACTGAAATGAATGATAATAAATATATAGATGTTGTTTCTTAAAAGAAAGAGTCGACTCTGAATCACTTTAATGAATCAAATAATTTTTTTAATCTTTTACCTGCTAGTGATCTAGACCAACACAATCAAGGTAGCTAATTTGCATAATCCCGCCTCCTGCGACATTCGCTCTAAATGGGCGTTTAATTTCTGAAACATTATACATTTAGTAAGTTATTTAGTTAGTTAGTTATATAGATATGTACTAGAATGATCCCGAAAGAAATTCTGACATCTAACAGCATCCAACACAAAAACACACACTAATAAACATAAACACACACACAGAAACAAAAAAACCCTGCTTATTAAAAAAATTACTGTACACCATGCCATATACATCTTAATCATCACTAAAATAAATAATACAAATTATATAGATGTTGTTTTTAAAAGGAAAGAGTCGACTTGGAATCATTTTAATGAATTGAATCATTTTTTTTGAATCTTTTGCCTGTTACTGAACTACATCAACACAATAAAGGCATCTCATTTGCATAATCTCCGCCTCCTGCCAACACACACTCTAAAATGGGCGTCTAATTTCCGAAACATCATTATAGATTTTGTTAGTTACTTAGATTTATACTTAATCCAGGAAGAAATTCACGCATCTAACAGCATCCAACAGATAAAATACACACACTAAATAACATAAACACACACACACACACACATCCCCTGTTTATTAAAATCATTACTGTGCACCAATGCCATATAAATCTCAGTCTGCACTAAAATAAATAATAAATAAAGATTCTCAAAAGAGTCGACTCTGAATCACCTTAATGAATCATTTTGTTTTTGAATCTTTTGCCTGCTAGTGATCTACGTCAATACAATCAATGTAGCTCATTGCATAATGCCTCTAGCAGCATACATTCTAAAATAAGAAGGACCAATCAAAACAGACTTGGCTCAGCTGACCAATTAGAGCAGAGCTGAGAGCTTACAGAGCTTGATAGCTGAATCATCCAAATGAATCATATTGAAATCCTTGCAAAGTGATTCAAACATTAACACATATTCTGATAAAATGACGATGTTTTCTGAGCTCAGATGTATTTAAACGTGTCATATGAGACTCCAGCATAATATCTGGACACCATCAAAATCAATATGTGACATCTTCTCTGTGATGTAAAAAGGCACAATAGGGTTATTAAGACGTCTCCATCATCTCGAACACCCGCTGCTACCCTCATGTTTTAATTTGTGGACAACAATAATTACCAGCAGGCTTGATTAATTATGTCTAAACAATATGCTCTCACACACACACACACACAAGCCACGAAGCCTAATTATCCTGACAAACAGGATGGGCAGAGACGACTGGAGCTTATCAGAAGCAGTAATAACTCACTGAATAACTAGATTTAAGTGTCACAGATCTGATAAAACCTGGATTTGTTCGTTCATTCATTAAGTCGTTCGTTTGTTCGTTCGTTCATTCCTCTGGCCCAAGTGAACAATGCTGGACAGTAGCTAAGTATTATTGAGTCAGTACTGTAATTGAGTACTTAAAGTGTCTGTACTTTGACAGTGTATTTTATTATCATATTTAAAATGAAGCAACTTAAATCCAAGTCAATCAGATCTTAGTGATCAATACAACTGTAAATGAAACAGATGAGGCAGAATTATTCAGCTCAGTTATTTACTGTAAATAATATGCTGTACTAAACAGAAACAAATGATAGTAACAGCAAAAACTAAAAAATCCAATAAACCAGGTGTTACACTTAAAAATACTATAAAATATTCTATAAGGGAAATATTTAAGAATGAGCATTATATATATATACACAGATCTTCATTAATGAATTACACTACATAATGTAGTATCATTAGTAACTATCATGAACTAATAATAATTACAGTACCAGTAGTTTACTACTGCAGTAAATATATATATATGGGCAACCCAGTGGCGCAGTAGGTAGTGCTGTTGCCTCACAGCAAGAACGTCGCTGGGTCGCAGGTTCGAACCTCGGCTGGGCTGGGCTGCGTTTGCGTGGGTTTCCTCCGGGTGCTCCGGTTTCCCCCACAGTCCAAAGACATGCAGTACAGGTGAATTGGGTAAGCTAAATTGTCCATAGTGTATGAGTGTGAATGTGTGTGTGGAAGTTCCCAGAGATGGGTTGCGGCTGGAAGGGCATCCGCTGCGTAAAATCGTGCTGGATAAGTTGGCGGTTCATTCCGCTGTGGCGACCCCGCAAGGGACAAAGCCGACAAGAAAATGAATGAATGAATATATATATATATATATATATATATATATATTATATATATATATATATATGTATATATATATATATATATATATATATACACACAGTTGAAGTCAGATTTATTAGCTCCCCCTGTTTACTTTTTTCCCCCAATTTTGGTTTAACGTAGAGCAGATTCTTCAACACATTTCTAATCATAATAGTTTTAATAACTCATCTCTAATAACTGATTTATTTTATCTTTGTCATGATGACAGTAAAAATATTTGACTAGATATTCTTCAAGACACTTCTATACAGCTTAAAGTGACATTTAAAGGCTTAACTAGGTTAATTAGGTTAACTAGGCAGGTTAGGGTAATTAGGCAAGTTATTGTATAATGATGGTTTGTTCTGTAGACTATCGGAAAAAAATATAGCTTAAAGGGGCTAATAATATTGACCTTAAAATGGTGTTTAAAAAAATTAAAAACTGCTTTTATTCTAGGCAAAATAAACAAATAAGACTTTCTCCAGAAGAAAAAATATTATCAGACATACTGTGAAAATTTCTGTGCTTTGTTAAACATCATTTAGGAAATATTTAAAAAAGAGAAAAAAATTCAAAGGGGGGGCGAATAATTCTGACTTCAACTGTATATATATATATATATATATATATCACACACACACACTATTCATTTGAGTACTTCACTATTGTGTAGTTCAAAAATTATTATAGCATTTACTATAAATTACTGAAGTATTTTTTGAGCACAGCATCAGAATAACATTATTGCATCTTAACATGGACTTCTCGAGGTATGGTCATGAGGAATCCTGCTTCAGAAATAACTCCTCTCCCTCAGTCATCTTTCCATCAAGCAAATTTCTTGTGTTAGTCTAATTGGTTGGCGACGTCAACCGACCAGGGGTGCGTTCCCAAAACCATCGTTAGCCAACTAAGGACACAAGTTCTGTCGTTACAAACATAGTTCTTTGATTTGCTGTTTCCCAAATCCATCGCTCCACCGAACATCCGCAAACTGCGTCGCAAACTGAGCACTTGAAACGACACCTCTGGAGCTGTAGTTAGAAACAGAGTTCCCTGGCTGTGTTCTATTCCCACTTATCCCCCCTATGCCCTTATTCATTTAGAACATTCAAGTTGGAATTATTAAAGTAAAAAAGCATGAAGGTCATCTCTCTTAGGTGTAATTTGCTTTCAAAGTATTTTACAGTTCAGTTTTTAGCGATCTTCAGTTTACAGTTGTGCCGTTGTGCAAAAATTGATATCATTTTGAAACAGCCTCCTATGGCGAAAGCTATAGGTGACCTCTTATTTAAAGTGGAATTTATGTTACGTCTCCAAAGCTTGTGAAACAAAAAACAGCATACATTAATTAGTTTTATTTTATCGTGGGTTATTTAGTAATAATAATAATAATATATATAATTCCTTACATTTATATAGCGCTTTTCTGGGCACTCAAAGCGCTTACACACATTGGGGGGGGGGGATCTCCTCATCCACCACCAGTGTGCAGCATCCACCTGGATGACGCGACGGCAGCCATATTGCGCCAGACCGCCACCACACACCAGCTGATTGGTGGATGAGGAGACAGTATTAAGTATCTGTACTGTATATGAAATGGGCCTGTTGGGTAGAACATTTCTGCAGTGTTTTGCATGTGTCAAATTGTAAAAGTAGACTTAAAAAATAAAAAATACATATAAACAATATCCTACTAGCAACGCAGTGGCGCAGTAGGTAGTGCTGTTGCCTCACAGCAAGAACGTCGCTGGGTCGCAGGTTCGAACCTCGGCTGGGCTGGGTCAGTTGGTGTTTCTGTGTGGAGTTTGCATGTTCTCCCCTGCGTTTGCGTGGGTTTCCTCCGGGTGCTCCGGTTTCCCCCCACAGTCCAAAGACATGCAGTACAGGTGAATTGGGTAAGCTAAATTGTCCGTAGTGTATGAGTGTGATGAGTGTGTGTAACATCCCCGGCTCGTCCTCACTCACCCAATCCCAGTTTCACCATCTCGCACCAGTCCCATCCAATCCCGAGAACCTTCCCCTGATTATTAATTACCCGCACCTGTTCACTATTAGCCCGGACACTATATAATCTCACCTCCTCCGTTCACTCATCGTCCGGTATTGAAGTCGTATGGTTGTCTTCACCCAAGCTCCCTCGTCTTCTCTTCTTCCATGGATGTTTCCTCCTGAGTCTTCGTAATCATCGCACTGATAAAGGGAAGTGTCTTATTGTCTTACCACATCTGAAGATCTATATTCACCTGCCTGCACTTTGTGCACACTGCCACCAACGGAGGTGTGAGGATTGTTAACCCAGTCTTGACTGTCGCCAGGTTTACCCGGCGAAGACGTATGAGGTGTTCCTCGGATGATCTTCCATTGCCCAGCACTGTGTGATACCTTTTATGATTTACGTTGAATAAAACTAAATGAAAGATAACCATCTCTGACTTCTTTGTATACCAGCTTGACAGAATACCGGACCCGAAAACAACAAACAACAATGGAAGCTAACGCTACGTACCCGGAAGTGAGTTACCTTCCGCATCTCTGAGCGCTAGCTCCAACCTGGTGGTGACACCGAGTACTCCACTCGCTCGACCAACGAGTTACTCTGGGGATCCAAGCACCTGCAATGGGTTTCTACTACAATGTTCTTTATATATTGAAGCCAACCTAGTGCAATTCCCTAACGAACTTTCCAAAGTTGCATTTGTGATTTCTCTCCTCTCAGGTCGAGCCTTACAATGGGCAGGATGCGCTGTGGAGTACTCGTAGCCCAGTGATAACCACCATCCAATCCTTCGTCACTCACTTTAAGGAGGTATTTCAGTTCCACTACCCCTTTATCAGTGCCGACGAACTCATGAATCTTTCCCAAGGGAGGATGTCTATTCACGAGTACACGCTGCAGTTTCGGACACTTGCCGCCAGCAGCGGGTGGAACCTGTGGCGCTTCTGGCTGCTTATCGTAAAGGGTTGAAGCCCTCCCTCCGTAAACAGATGGTCATTTATGACGACAATGCAAACCTTGAATCCTTCATCAAAAAGGCTATTAGCGTGTAGTGTCAACATTTATCTGCTTGTTCTTCTCTCTTTGATGATTCTCCATCACCGCCCAAACCTCCTACGATAATGCAGGACCCTGAAGAACCTATGATTACTGACTCCTACCGGCTCGATGCCACAGAACGCCAACGGCGTATTCGACATCAAGCTCTGCCTCTACTGTGGAGAATCCTCTCATCGTATAGCCACCTGTCCCATCCGTCCACCTCGACCGTGGTGAGTAAAGTCATTCCCTCACACCCAACAGTGTCCACCATACCTCATATTGTTGCAGAGTTGGTAATACACTGATCAAACTTTTCCCGTACATGTTTTGCTGGACTCCGGAGCGCTGGGAAACTTCATATCCTCCACCTTTATCTCCCGCCATAATATTCCTTCAGTGAGGAATGAGGTCCAGTACCCGCATCACCACCATCCAGAGTTCACCGCTAGGAGAAGGAAAGATCAATCGCCGTACCAAGCCTATCAACCCTTCGTCTGGATCTGAATCATCAAGAGAAACTTACCCCTTCTTATTCTTCCTCGTGCCAATGTGGACGTCATCCTGGGACGACCGTGGCTTATTCAACACCAACCCCGTATTAACTGGGAAACTGGAGATATCCTCGAGTGGGGATCCAAGTGTAAAAGTAATGGTCATATTACCCCCTCTACTGGTCACTCCACTTCATTACCCCTGCAGAATACAAGCATACAAGCCACTTCTCCTTCCAGCCATCCCATTCCCTCAGCCTATCATGAATACTTGGACGTTTTAGTAAAGAACGAGCCACCAATTACCCCCTCATCGGTCCTGGACTTGCTGTATTGATCTGTTGGCCGATGCCAAGTTGCCACACGGAAGGATTTATCCTTTATCCCGTCCGGAACAGGAAGCTATGCATAACTACATCAGTGAAGCTCTCCAGCATGGGTTCATCCGACCATCTACATCTCCTGCCGCCTCCAGCTTCTTCTTTGTTGCAAAGAAGGATGGAGGACTCAGACCATGCATCGACTACGTGTGCTGAATGCTGCAACCGTCAAGTTCGCCTACCCTCTACCTCTAGTTCCAGGCCTTAGAGAATTGAGAGAAGCTAAGGTGTTCAGCAAACTAGACCTCCGGAGTGCATACAATCTCATCCGCATCCGCCAGGGGGACGAGTGGAAAACGGCCTTTGTTACACCTTCCGGCCACTACGAGTACCTCGTTATGCCCTACGGACTGGCAAATAGTCCATCAATTTTCCAAAGTTTCATGAATGAGATCTTCAGAGACTTCCTTCATCATTTCGCTATTGTTTACATTGATGACATCCTCATCTACTCCCGTATCTTGAAGAGCATCAAGATCATGTGACCCAAGTACTCCAACGTCTACGGCAAAAACCATCTATCCTCAAACCCGAAAAGTGTGAGTTCCATCAAACCACAATATCCTTCCTCGGTTATGTCATCACCCCACAAGGAGTGAGTATGGAACAATGCAAAGTAGATGCTGTATCAAAATGGGAATACCCGAAAACCATCAAAGAACTCCAGCGTTTTCTGGGATTCGCCAACTTCTATCGGCGGTTTATCAAGAATTACAGCATCCTATCAGCTCCACTCACTTCCTTGCTCCAAGGGGAAAGCGAGTACTCACCTGGACCCCTGAAACATACCAAGCCTTCGATCACCTTAAATCAAAGTTTACCACAGCACCCATCCTGCGTCATCCCACAAGTCCAAACACATGCGCTATAGAGGATTCATGAACTAAATTGTTCGTAGTGTATGAGGTGTGTGTGTGAATGAGTGTGTATGGGTGAGCACTGGGTTGCAGCTGGAAGGGCATACGCTGTGTAAAACATACGGTGGAATAGTTGGCAGTTCATTCTGCTGTGGTGACCCCTGATGAATAAAGGACTTAGTAACATAGTTGACAGTAAAATAGTTGAGATACAAGCATTTTCCATTCATGAACTGGAATGATTTACAGGAAATGTACAATAATGCTTAAATTTGATATGGAAGATTTGACTCTCTGGTTTTAAAAGTTTAACAACAATTAGTAAGATTGAGTACGTTTACATGGAAACCAATAATCCAATTTTAATGCGATTAAGACCATACTCTGATTCATTGAGTCGACCATGTAACCGCAGAAATGTAAAGCGCTGAAGATGAGAGAATGAAAATAACACTGTCCGATTTTGTTTTAGGAACCACCCTAAGTTACTAATAATGGCACATCTTATCACTGATCATGTGGTGAATGCTAATCCACCATCTACACTTTTCCAGAAGAGTGGATAAAAGACTTCAGTGGCGCTAAGAAAATAACTAAAGCATTCACTGTAAAGTCTGTGGGACGGGGTTTTCAGGTAACTGTTCTACCATATCTATTTGTAAGCACGAGATGTTCTGTTCAATCCTTAATTTAATCGCTAGATGCTGTCCGCCGTGCAAGTGGCAGCTATATGTAATATTAACACCAAGTACACCATCGCAAAAGGGCTTGCACTGACTAAGATTAAACTAATATTGCAGCTCATGAAAAGACCAGTATTACTATTAAGATTACGTTTGCAAATAATAAGGTAGATGTCAAAAGCATCTATCGGACACCACCCGTGAGAACACAAGCACAGTTATCGTTAACAGATTCATTCATGTCATGCAGGGCTGGTGAGCGGGTCCGTGTATCTTTTGGTCACTCAGTTGTGTTATAAAAATGTATTTTCTTGTGATAACGGGATTTGTGAAAGACATATTTTCCTCACCCATGCATATATATATTTTTTGCTTGTTAGTTTTGACTAGTGTAGATTTCGAATGCAATATGTGTGGTTTATTTATAAACTAATTTCGAGAGGATCACGTGCTTATGATCAAACACGGCTGGCACCTCATCAGCTCCGTAATCTGCCCTATTAGATGATTACGGGACACCACTATAAATAACCAGAGTTACTCCAGTTATCTTCGTCTTGAAGTTTCCCCCTTCCACCCCTACTTCCACCCCTTTTTCCTATAGGTCGAACACGGCGGCCCAGTGGACTAAGCACTGTTTGCCTCACAGCTGGTTCAACCTCCTATTGGGGTGTTTAGCATTTCTGTGTGGAGTTTGCATGTTCTCCCCGTGTTTGTGTGGGTTTCCCCGGGTTCCCCGGTTTCCTCCCACTGTCAAAAACACACACCATAGCCAATCGACTAAACCAAATTATTACCTAAGACAACCTTAGTTTACCACTTCTCACACGGCGACAAGCAGGGGAGTTCTCAAGACTTTCCTTGAGCTCGAACTCCCCTCTCGCCCTTCTAACGGGAGGGAGCCCCGAGCTCGAGGATTATACGAGCTCATCGCTCCTCTCCCGGGACAGCATGCCAATTACGCTTTATTGATCATCAGCTAAGTGTGAACTCGAACTTGAAACCTGAAATCTGTTCCTTACAAACTTGAAATCTGTATAAAAACAAGTAGTAACAGTGCTCATAATTGGTGGGTGCGACTAAATTTTGGCTGGTGCGCCTACATTTTTAATAATAATAATAATAATAATAATATAATAATTCCTTACATTTATATAGCGCTTTTTGGGCACTCAAAGTGCTTTACACCATAGGGGGGGGTGTGCCAGACCGCACCACCACACACCAGCTGATTGGTGGAGAGGAGACATCGTGATTAAGCCAATTATGGTTAGGAGGCCCATGATGGACAGAGGCCAGTGGGCAGATTTGGCCAGGATGCCGGGGTTAAACCCCTACTCCTGGGCATCCTGGACATCCTGGGATTTTTAAACGACCACAGAGAGTCAGGACCTCAGTTTAACATCTCCATCCGAAAGATGGCGCAGTATAGATGAGCAGTATAGAGTCACCATCACTATACTGGAGCATTAGGACCCACACAGACCGCAGGTTTGGCGCCCCCTGCTGGCCTCACCTAACACCACTTCCGGCAGCAACCTAGCTTTCCCATGTGGTCTCCCATCCAGGTGCTGACCGGGCGCAGCCCTGCTTAGCTTCAGTGGGCGACAATGTGAGAGTTGCAGAGAGCTAGCTGCCGGCTAAAGTTAGGTGCTACCACAAGTGCTACCAAGCAAAAAGGTTAATTTCGAGCCCTGATAAAATGTATATAATGCTTAAATGTGAGGGTAACAGAGTTGACATTCTGAGCATTTTCCATTCAGGAACTGGAATGATAAACAAGAAATGCATAATTTACAGCAAACTGAATACATTATTACTGTAATATAATGCAAAATGCACAAGTGTGATATGGAACAATAAGAGATTTTTGACATTTTGCACTATTTTGGGATTGATGCTAACCTCAAACCAGATACCACATGACGTACACATTCACAATAATACTATATTAAAGAAGCTTCTTTCAAAAATAATCAAATAAATCATGCCAACTGTTGAATAATGTGCATATACAGCATATTTACTCATTTATTATAATTCAGCTCTTTTCTTTTAAATCTTTAACCAAAACAGCTCCACAAAAGGCAACTTGCTTGTTTGATTTTTCAGTCATTAACACTTTTGTTAATACGTTTTCCTTGCCCACGCTTATTCAGATCATTTGCTTAACACATACACATCTTCAACCACGGCTCATGAGGGATTTACCAGCGCTAGATTTACCAGTGTGATTAGCATTCGCTAGTGGCCAATATTCAAACTCAGAATCTCTGGCATTTTCTCCACAGTTTAGCTTCTCGGCTGCCCTAAATTGCATGCGAGAAATGTTGGAGGAAAACACAAATATTGTGGTGAGACGGAGTTAAATTAACCGGAGAAGTCTGTGATTACAGGTCGAGAGCTGTGCTGCATGTTTGCGGTGTAAAAACTGACCTTCAGTCTGCTTTCAGCTCACAAAACCAAATCATACAGTCATCGCAGAGCACAGGAGGTTTATGCAAAATCACAAATCCGACCATGATGCTCTGCGCTAATCTCTCGTCAACTGCGAAAGTAGGATCAGAAGATGAACTCCTTTACAGAGCAGGTTATTTGGGGTTTGGAAAAATATCTTATTTGCGGTTTGTAGCGTAGCTGTGCTTCAGTGGAAACAGTCTGCAATGTTTTTAAGCATGATAAATGTCTCTCAAAAGAAAGAGTCGACTCTGAATCACTTTAATGAATCGGTATTTTTATGAATCTTTTGCCTGCTACTGAACTACATCAACACAATAAAGGCATCTCATTTGCATAATCTCCGCCTCCTGCAACACACACTCTAAAATGGGCGTTTAATTTCCGAAACATCATTATAGATTTTGTTAGTTACTTAGATATATACTTAATCCAGGAAGAAATTAACGCATCTAACAGCATCCAACAGATAAAATACACACACTAAATAACATAAACACACACACACACACACACACACACACACACCCTGTTTATTAAAATCATTACTGTGCACCAATGCCATATAAATCTCAGTCTACACTAGAATAAATAATAAAGATTCTCAAAGAGTCGACTCTGAATCACCTTAATGAATCATTTTGTTTTTGAATCTTTTGCCTGCTAGTGATCTACATCAATACAATCAATGTAGCTCATTTGCATAATCCCTGCCTCCTGCAGCAACACTCTAAAATGGCCGTTTTTAATTTCTGAAACATTAATATAGAGTTAGTTAGTTAATTAATTACACCAAACACACACACACACACACACACACAAACCCTGCTTATTAAAATAATTATTGTATACCAGTGCCATATACATTTTTAGTCTACACTGAAATGAATGATAATAAATATAGATGTTGTTTCTTAAAAGAAAGAGTCGACTCTGAATCACTTTAATGAATCAAATAATTTTTTTAATCTTTTACCTGCTAGTGATCTAGACCAACACAATCAAGGTAGCTAATTTGCATAATCCCCGCCTCCTGCGACATTCGCTCTAAATGGGCGTTTAATTTCTGAAACATTATACATTTAGTAAGTTATTTAGTTAGTTAGTTATATAGATATGTACTAGAATGATCCCGAAAGAAATTCTGACATCTAACAGCATCCAACACAAAAAACACACACTAATAAACATAAACACACACACAGAAACAAAAAAACCCTGCTTATTAAAAAAATTACTGTACACCAATGCCATATACATCTTAATCATCACTAAAATAAATAATACAAATTATATAGATGTTGTTTTTAAAAGGAAAGAGTCGACTTGGAATCATTTTAATGAATTGAATCATTTTTTTGAATCTTTTGCCTGTTACTGAACTACATCAACACAATAAAGGCATCTCATTTGCATAATCTCCGCCTCCTGCAACACACACTCTAAAATGGGCGTCTAATTTCCGAAACATCATTATAGATTTTGTTAGTTACTTAGATTTATACTTAATCCAGGAAGAAATTCACGCATCTAACAGCATCCAACAGATAAAATACACACACTAAATAACATAAACACACACACACACACACATCCCCTGTTTATTAAAATCATTACTGTGCACCAATGCCATATAAATCTCAGTCTGCACTAAAATAAATAATAAATAAAGATTCTCAAAAGAGTCGACTCTGAATCACCTTAATGAATCATTTTGTTTTTGAATCTTTTGCCTGCTAGTGATCTACGTCAATACAATCAATGTAGCTCATTTGCATAATGCCTCTAGCAGCATACATTCTAAAATAAGAAGGACCAATCAAAACAGACTTGGCTCAGCTGACCAATTAGAGCAGAGCTGAGAGCTTACAGAGCTTGATAGCTGAAATCATCCAAATGAATCATATTGAAATCCTTGCAAAGTGATTCAAACATTAAACACATATTCTGATAAAATGACGATGTTTTCTGAGCTCAGATGTATTTAAACGTGTCATATGAGACTCCAGCATAATATCTGGACACCATCAAAATCAATATGTGACATCTTCTCTGTGATGTAAAAAGGCACAATAGGGTTATTAAGACGTCTCCATCATCTCGAACACCCGCTGCTACCCTCATGTTTTAATTTGTGGACAACAATAATTACCAGCAGGCTTGATTAATTATGTCTAAACAATATGCTCTCACACACACACACACACAAGCCACGAAGCCTAATTATCCTGACAAACAGGATGGGCAGAGACGACTGGAGCTTATCAGAAGCAGTAATAACTCACTGAATAACTAGATTTAAGTGTCACAGATCTGATAAAACCTGGATTTGTTCGTTCATTCATTAAGTCGTTCGTTTGTTCGTTCGTTCATTCCTCTGGCCCAAGTGAACAATGCTGGACAGTAGCTAAGTATTATTGAGTCAGTACTGTAATTGAGTACTTAAAGTGTCTGTACTTTGACAGTGTATTTTATTATCATATTTAAAATGAAGCAACTTAAATCCAAGTCAATCAGATCTTAGTGATCAATACAACTGTAAATGAACAGATGAGGCAGAATTATTCAGCTCAGTTATTTACTGTAAATAATATGCTGTACTAAACAGAAACAAATGATAGTAACAGCAAAACTAAAAATCCAATAAAACCAGGTGTTACACATTAAAAATACTATAAAATATTCTATAAGGGAAATATTTAAGAATGAGCATTATATATATATACACAGATCTTCATTAATGAATTACACTACATAATGTAGTATCATTAGTAACTATCATGAACTAATAATAATACCAGTACCAGTAGTTTACTACTGCAGTAAATATATATATATGGGCAACCCAGTGGCGCAGTAGGTAGTGCTGTTGCCTCACAGCAAGAACGTCGCTGGGTCGCAGGTTCGAACCTCGGCTGGGCTGGGCTGCGTTTGCGTGGGTTTCCTCCGGGTGCTCCGGTTTCCCCCACAGTCCAAAGACATGCAGTACAGGTGAATTGGGTAAGCTAAATTGTCCATAGTGTATGAGTGTGAATGTGTGTGTGGAAGTTCCAGAGATGGGTTGCGGCTGGAAGGGCATCCGCTGCGTAAAATCGTGCTGGATAAGTTGGCGGTTCATTCCGCTGTGGCGACCCCGCAAGGGACAAAGCCGACAAGAAAATGAATGAATGAATATATATATATATATATATATATATATATATTATATATATATATATATATGTATATATATATATATATATATATATATACACACAGTTGAAGTCAGATTTATTAGCTCCCCTGTTTACTTTTTTCCCCAATTTTTGTTTAACGTAGAGCAGATTTCTTCAACACATTTCTAATCATAATAGTTTTAATAACTCATCTCTAATAACTGATTTATTTTATCTTTGTCATGATGACAGTAAATAATATTTGACTAGATATTCTTCAAGACACTTCTATACAGCTTAAAGTGACATTTAAGGCTTAACTAGGTTAATTAGGTTAACTAGGCAGGTTAGGGTAATTAGGCAAGTTATTGTATAATGATGGTTTGTTCTGTAGACTATCGGAAAAAAATATAGCTTAAAGGGGCTAATAATATTGACCTTAAAATGGTGTTTAAAAAAATTAAAAAACTGCTTTTATTCTAGGCAAATAAAACAAATAAGACTTTCTCCAGAAGAAAAAATATTATCAGACATACTGTGAAAATTTCTGTGCTTTGTTAAACATCATTTAGGAAATATTTAAAAAAGAGAAAAAAATTCAAAGGGGGGGAATAATTCTGACTTCAACTGTATATATATATATATATAATATATATACACACACACACACTATTCATTTTGAGTACTTCACTATTGTGTAGTTCAAAAATTATTATAGCATTTACTATAAATTACTGAAGTATTTTTTGAGCACAGCATCAGAATTAACATTATTGCATCTTAACATGGACTTCTCGAGGTATGGTCATGAGGAATCCTGCTTCAGAAATAACTCCTCTCCCTCAGTCATCTTTCCATCAAGCAAATTTCTTGTGTTAGTCTAATTGGTTGGCGACGTCACCGACCAGGGGTGCGTTTCCCAAAACCATCGTTAGCCAACTAAGGACACAAGTTCTGTCGTTACAAACATAGTTCTTTGATTTGCTGTTTCCCAAATCCATCGCTCCACCGAACATCCGCAAACTGCGTCGCAAACTTGAGCACTTGAAACGACACCTCTGGAGCTGTAGTTAGAAACAGAGTTCCTGGCTGTGTTCTATTCCCACTTATCCCCCCTATGCCCTATTCATTTAGAACATTCAAGTTGGAATTATTAAAAGTAAAAAAGCATGAAGGTCATCTCTCTTAGGTGTAATTTGCTTTCAAAGTATTTTTACAGTTCAGTTTTTAGCGATCTTCATGTTTACAGTTGTGCAGTTGTTGCAAACATTGATATCATTTTGAACACAGCCTCATGGCGAAAGCTATAGGTGACCTCTTATTTAAAAGTGGAATTTATGTTACGTCTCCAAAGCTTGTGAAAACAAAAAACAGCATACATTAATTATTTTATTTTATAGTGGGTTATTTAGTAATAATAATAATAATAATAATAATAATTCCTTACATTTATATAGCGCTTTTCTGGGCACTCAAAGCGCTTTACACACATTGGGGGGGGGATCTCCTCATCCACCACCAGTGTGCAGCATCCACCTGGATGACGCGACGGCAGCCATATTGCGCCAGACCGCACACCACACACCAGCTGATTGGTGGAGAGGAGACAGTATTAAGTATCTGTACTGTATATGACATGGGCCTGTTGGGTAGAACATTTCTGCAGTGTTTTGCATGTGTCAAATTGTAAAAGTAGACTTAAAAAAATAAAAAATACATAAACAATATCCTACTAGCAACGCAGTGGCGCAGTAGGTAGTGCTGTTGCCTCACAGCAAGAAACGTCGCTGGGTCGCAGGTTCGAACCTCGGCTGGGCTGGGTCAGTTGGTGTTTCTGTGTGGAGTTTGCATGTTCTCCCTGCGTTTGCGTGGGTTTCCTCCGGGTGCTCCGGTTTCCCCCACAGTCCAAAGACATGCAGTACAGGTGAATTGGGTAAGCTAAATTGTCCGTAGTGTATGAGTGTGAATGAGTGTGTGTAACATCCCCGGCTCGTCCTCACTCACCCAATCCAGTTTCACCATCTCGCACCAGTCCCATCCAATCCCGAGAACCTTCCCCTGATTATTAATTACCCGCACCTGTTCACTATTAGCCCGGACACTATATAATCTCACCTCCTCCGTTCACCTCATCGTCCGGTATTGAAGTCGTATGGTTGTCTTCACCCAAGCTCCCTCGTCTTCTCTTCTTCCATGGATGTTCCTCCTGAGTCTTCGTAATCATCGCACTGATAAAGGGAAGTGTCTTTATTGTCTTACCACATCTGAAGATCTATATTCACCTGCCTGCACTTTGTGCACACTGCCACCAACGGAGGTGTGAGGATTGTTAACCCAGTCTTGACTGTCGCCAGGTTTACCCGGCGAAGACGTATGAGGTGTTCCTCGGATGATCTTCCATTGCCCAGCACTGTGTGATACCTTTTATGATTTACGTTGAATAAACTAAATGAAAAGATAACCATCTCTGACTTCTTTGTATACCAGCTTGACAGAATACCGGACCCGAAACAACAACAAACATGGAAGCTAACGCTACGCTACCCGGAAGTGAGTTACCTTCGCGATCTCTGAGCGCTAGCTCCAACCTGGTGGTGACACCGAGTACTCCACTCGCTCGACCAACGAGTTACTCTGGGGATCCAAGCACCTGCAATGGGTTTCTACTACAATGTTCTTTATATATTGAAGCCAACCTAGTGCAATTCCCTAACGAACTTTCCAAAGTTGCATTTGTGATTTCTCTCCTCTCAGGTCGAGCCTTACAATGGGCAGATGCGCTGTGGAGTACTCGTAGCCCAGTGATAACCACCATCCAATCCTTCGTCACTCACTTTAAGGAGGTATTTTCAGTTCCACTTACCCCTTTATCAGTGCACGACGAACTCATGAATCTTTCCCAAGGGAGGATGTCTATTCACGAGTACACGCTGCAGTTTCGGACACTTGCCGCCAGCAGCGGGTGGAACCCTGTGGCGCTTCTGGCTGCTTATCGTAAAGGGTTGAAGCCCTCCCTCCGTAAACAGATGGTCATTTATGACGACAATGCAAACCTTGAATCCTTCATCAAAAAGGCTATTAGCGTGTGTCAACATTTATCTGCTTGTTCTTCTCTCTTTGATGATTCTCCATCACCGCCCAAACCTCCTACGATAATGCAGGACCCTGAAGAACCTATGATTACTGACTCCTACCGGCTCGATGCCACAGAACGCCAACGGCGTATTCGACATCAGCTCTGCCTCTACTGTGGAGAATCCTCTCATCGTATAGCCACCTGTCCCATCCGTCCACCTCGACTCGTGGTGAGTAAAGTCATCCTCACACCCACAGTGTCCACCATACCTCATATTGTTGCAGAGTTGGTAATACACGATCAAACTTTTCCCGTACATGTTTTGCTGGACTCCGGAGCCGCTGGGAACTTCATATCCTCCACCTTTATCTCCGCCATAATATTCCTTCAGTGAGGAATGAGGTCCAGTACCGCATCACCACCATCCAGAGTTCACCGCTAGGAGAAGGAAAGATCAATCGCCGTACCAAGCCTATCAACCCTTCGTCTGGATCTGAATCATCAAGAGAAACTTACCCTTCTTATTCTTCCTCGTGCCAATGTGGACGTCATCCTGGGACGACCGTGGCTTATTCAACACCAACCCCGTATTAACTGGGAAACTGGAGATATCCTCGAGTGGGGATCCAAGTGTAAAAGTAATGGTTCATATTACCCCCCTCTACTGGTCACTCCACTTCATTACCCCCTGCAGAATACAAGCATACAAGCCACTTCTCCTTCCAGCCATCCCATTCCCTCAGCCTATCATGAATACTTGGACGTTTTTTAGTAAAGAACGAGCCACCCAATTACCCCCTCATCGGTCCTGGGATTGCTGTATTGATCTGTTGGCCGATGCCAAGTTGCCACACGGAAGGATTTATCCTTTATCCCGTCCGGAACAGGAAGCTATGCATAACTACATCAGTGAAGCTCTCCAGCATGGGTTCATCCGACCATCTACATCTCCTGCCGCCTCCAGCTTCTTCTTTGTTGCAAAGAAGGATGGAGGACTCAGACCATGCATCGACTACCGTGTGCTGAATGCTGCAACCGTCAAGTTCGCCTACCCTCTACCTCTAGTTCCAGCTGCCTTAGAAGAATTGAGAGAAGCTAAGGTGTTCAGCAAACTAGACCTCCGGAGTGCATACAATCTCATCCGCATCCGCCAGGGGGACGAGTGGGAAAACGGCCTTTGTTACACCTTCCGGCCACTACGAGTACCTCGTTATGCCCTACGGACTGGCAAATAGTCCATCAATTTTCCAAAGTTCATGAATGAGATCTTCAGAGGACTTCCTTCATCATTTTCGCTATTGTTTACATTGATGACATCCTCATCTACTCCCGTACTCTTGAAGAGCATCAAGATCATGTGACCCAAGTACTCCAACGTCTACGGCAAAACCATCTATTCCTCAAACCCGAAAAGTGTGAGTTCCATCAAAACCACAATATCCTTCCTCGGTTATGTCATCACCCCAAAGGAGTGAGTATGGAACAATGCAAAGTAGATGCTGTATCAAAATGGGAATACCCGAAAACCATCAAAGAACTCCAGCGTTTTCTGGGATTCGCCAACTTCTATCGGCGGTTTTATCAGAATTACAGCATCCTATCAGCTCCACTCACTTCCTTGCTCCAAGGAGGAAAGCGAGTCTCACCTGGACCCCTGAAAACATACCAAGCCTTCGATCACCTTAAATCAAAGTTTACCACAGCACCCATCCTGCGTCATCCCCACAAGTCCAAACACATGCGCTATAGAGGAATTCATGAACTAAATTGTTTCGTAGTGTATGAGTGTGTGTGTGAATGAGTGTGTATGGGTGAGCACTGGGTTGCAGCTGGAAAGGGCATACGCGGTGTAAAACATACGGTGGAATAGTTGGCAGTTCATTCTGCTGTGGTGACCCCTGATGAATAAAGGACTTAGTAAACATAGTTTGACAGTAAAATAGTGAGATTACAAGCATTTTCCATTCATGAACTGGAAGATTTACAGGAAATGTACAATAATGCTTAAATTTGATATGGAAGATTTGACTCTCTGGTTTTAAAAGTTTAACAACAATTAGTAAGATTGAGTACGTTTACATGGAAACCAATAATCCAATTTTAATGCGATTAAGACCATACTCTGATTCATTGAGTCGACCATGTAAACCGCAGAAATGTAAAGCGCTGAAGATGAGAGAATGAAAATAACACTGTCCGATTTTGTTTTAGGAACCACCTAAAGTTACTAATAATGGCACATCTTATCACTGATCATGTGGTGAATGCTAATCCACCATCTACACTTTTCCAGAAGAGTGGATAAAGACTTCCAGTGGCGCTAAGAAAATAACTAAAGCATTCACTGTAAAGTCTGTGGGACGGGGTTTTCAGGTAACTGTTCTACCATATCTATTGTAAGCACGAGATGTTCTGTTCAATCCTTAATTTAATCGCTAGATGCTGTCCGCCGTGCAAGTGGCAGCTATATGTAATATTTAACACCAAGTACACCATCGCAAAAGGGCTTGCACTGACTAAGATTAAACTAATATTGCAGCTCATGAAAAGACCAGTATTACTATTAAGATTACGTTTGCAAATAATAAGGTAGATGTCAAAAGCATCTATCGGACACCACCCCGTGAGAACACAGCACAGTTATCGTTAACAGATTCATTCATGTCATGCAGGGCTGGTGAGCGGTCCGTGTATCTTTTGGTCCTCAGTTGTGTTATAAAAATGTATTTTCTTGTGATAACGGGATTTGTGAAAGACATATTTTCCTCACCCATGCATATATATATTTTTTGCTTGTTAGTTTTGACTAGTGTAGATTTCGAATGCAATATGTGTGGTTTATTTATAAACTAATTTCGAGAGGATCACGTGCTTATGATCAACACGGCTGGCACCTCATCAGCTCCGTAATCTGCCCTATTAGATGATTACGGACACACTATAAATAACCAGAGTTACTCCAGTTATCTTCGTCTTGAAGTTTCCCCCCTTCCACCCCTACTTCCACCCTTTTTCCTATAGGTCGACACGGCGGCCCAGTGACTAGCACTGTTGCCTCACAGCTGGTTCAACCTCCTATTGGGGTGGTTAGCATTTCTGTGTGGAGTTTGCATGTTCTCCCCGTGTTTGTGTGGGTTTCCCCCGGGTTCCCCGGTTTCCTCCCACTGTCAAAAAACACACACCATAGCCAATCGACTAAACCAAATTATTACCTAAGACAACCTTAGTTTACACTTCTCACACGGCGACAAGCAGGGGAGTTCTCAAGACTTTCCTGAGCTCGAACTCCCCTCTCGCCCTTCTAACGGGAGGGAGCCCCGAGCTCGAGGATATACGAGCTCATCGCTCTCTCCCGGGACAGCATGCCAATTACGCTTTATTGATCATCAGCTAAGTGTGAACTCGAACTTGAAACCTGAAATCTGTTCCTTACAAACTTGAAATCTGTATAAAAACAAGTAGTAAACAGTGCTCATAATTGGTGGGTGCGACTAAATTTTGGCTGGTGCGCCTACATTTTAATAATAATAATAATAATAATAATAATAATAATTCCTTACATTTATATAGCGCTTTTCTGGGCACTCAAAGTGCTTTACACACATAGGGGGGGGGGTGCCAGACCGCACACCACACACCAGCTGATTGGTGGAGGGGAGACATCGTGATTAAGCCAATTATGGTTAGGAGGCCATGATGGACAGAGGCCAGTGGGCAGATTTGGCCAGGATGCCGGGGTTAAACCCCTACTCCTGGGCATCCTGGACATCCTGGGATTTTTAACGACCACAGAGAGTCAGGACCCTCAGTTTAACATCTCATCCGAAAGATGGCGCAGTATAGATGAGCAGTATAGAGTCACCATCACTATACTGGAGCATTAGGACCCACACAGACCGCAGGTTTGGCGCCCCCTGCTGGCCTCACTAACACCACTTCCGGCAGCAACCTAGCTTTCCCATGTGGTCTCCCATCCAGGTGCTGACCGGGCGCAGCCCTGCTTAGCTTCAGTGGGCGACCATGTGAGAGTTGCAGAGAGCTAGCTGCCGGCTAAAAGTTAGGTGCTACCACAAGTGCTACCAAGCAAAAAGGTTAATTTCGAGCCCTGATAAATGTATAATAATGCTTAAATGTGAGGGTAACAGAGTTGACATTCTGAGCATTTTCCATTCAGGAACTGGAATGATAAACAAGAAATGCATAATTTACAGCAAACTGAATACATTATTACTGTAATATAATGCAAAATGCACAAGTGTGATATGGAACAATAAGAGATTTTTGACATTTTGCACTATTTTGGGATTGATGCTAACCTCAAACCAGATACCACATGACGTACACATTCACAATAATACTATATTAAAGAAGCTTCTTTCAAAAATAATCAAATAAATCATGCCAACTGTTGAATAATGTGCATATACAGCATATTTACTCATTTATTATAATTCAGCTCTTTTCTTTTTAAATCTTTAACCAAAACAGCTCCACAAAAGGCAACTTGCTTGTTTGATTTTTTCAGTCATTAACACTTTTGTTAATACGTTTTCCTTGCCCACGCTTATTCAGATCATTTGCTTAACACATACACATCTTCAACCACGGCTCATGAGGGATTTACCAGCGCTAGATTTACCAGTGTGATTAGCATTCGCTAGTGGCCAATATTCAAACTCAGAATCTCTGGCATTTTCTCCACAGTTTAGCTTCTTCGGCTGCCCTAAATTGCATGCGAGAAATGTTGGAAAACACAAATATTGTGGTGAGACGGAGTTAAAATTAACCGGAGAAGTCTGTGATTACAGGTCGAGAGCTGTGCTGCAATGTTTGCGGTGTAAAAACTGACCTTCAGTCTGCTTTCAGCTCACAAAACAAATCATACAGTCATCGCAGAGCACAGGAGGTTTATGCAAAATCACAAATCCGACATGATGCTCTGCGCTAATCTCTCGTCAACTGCGAAAGTAGGATCAGAAGATGAACTCCTTTACAGAGCAGGTTATTTGGGGTTTGGAAAAATATCTTATTTGCGGTTTGTAGCGTAGCTGTGCTTCAGTGGAAACAGTCTGCAATGTTTTTAAGCATGATAAATGTCTCTCAAAAGAAAGAGTCGACTCTGAATCACTTTAATGAATCGGTATTTTTATGAATCTTTTGCCTGCTACTGAACTACATCAACACAATAAAGGCATCTCATTTGCATAATCTCCGCCTCCTGCAACACACACTCTAAAATGGGCGTTTAATTTCCGAAACATCATTATAGATTTTGTTAGTTACTTAGATATATACTTAATCCAGGAAGAAATTAACGCATCTAACAGCATCCAACAGATAAAATACACACACTAAATAACATAAACACACACACACACACACACACACACATACCCTGTTTATTAAAATCATTACTGTGCACCAATGCCATATAAATCTCAGTCTACACTAGAATAAATAATAAAGATTCTCAAAGAGTCGACTCTGAATCACCTTAATGAATCATTTTGTTTTTGAATCTTTTGCCTGCTAGTGATCTACATCAATACAATCAATGTAGCTCATTTGCATAATCCCTGCCTCCTGCAGCATACACTCTAAAATGGCCGTTTAATTTTCTGAAACATTAATATAGAGTTAGTTAGTTAATTAATTACACCAAACACACACACACACACACACACACAAACCCTGCTTATTAAAATAATTATTGTATACCAGTGCCATATACATTTTAGTCTACACTGAAATGAATGATAATAAATATATAGATGTTGTTTCTTAAAAGAAAGAGTCGACTCTGAATCACTTTAATGAATCAAATAATTTTTTTAATCTTTTACCTGCTAGTGATCTAGACCAACACAATCAAGGTAGCTAATTTGCATAATCCCCGCCTCCTGCGACATTCGCTCTAAAATGGGCGTTTAATTTCTGAAACATTATACATTTAGTAAGTTATTTAGTTAGTTAGTTATATAGATATGTACTAGAATGATCCCGAAAGAAATTCTGACATCTAACAGCATCCAACACAAAAACACACACTAATAAACATAAACACACACACAGAAACAAAAAAAACCCTGCTTATTAAAAAAATTACTGTACACCAATGCCATATACATCTTAATCATCACTAAAATAAATAATACAAATTATATAGATGTTGTTTTTAAAAGGAAAGAGTCGACTTGGAATCATTTTAATGAATTGAATCATTTTTTTGAATCTTTTGCCTGTTACTGAACTACATCAACACAATAAAGGCATCTCATTTGCATAATCTCCGCCTCCTGCAACACACACTCTAAAATGGGCGTCTAATTTCCGAAACATCATTATAGATTTTGTTAGTTACTTAGATTTATACTTAATCCAGGAAGAAATTCACGCATCTAACAGCATCCAACAGATAAAATACACACACTAAATAACATAAACACACACACACACACACATCCCCTGTTTATTAAATCATTACTGTGCACCAATGCCATATAAATCTCAGTCTGCACTAAATAAATAATAAATAAAGATTCTCAAAAGAGTCGACTCTGAATCACCTTAATGAATCATTTTGTTTTTGAATCTTTTGCCTGCTAGTGATCTACGTCAATACAATCAATGTAGCTCATTTGCATAATGCCTCTAGCAGCATACATTCTAAATAAGAAGGACCAATCAAAACAGACTTGGCTCAGCTGACCAATTAGAGCAGAGCTGAGAGCTTACAGAGCTTGATAGCTGAAATCATCCAAATGAATCATATTGAAATCCTTGCAAAGTGATTCAAACATTAAACACATATTCTGATAAAATGACGATGTTTTCTGAGCTCAGATGTATTTAAACGTGTCATATGAGACTCCAGCATAATATCTGGACACCATCAAAATCAATATGTGACATCTTCTCTGTGATGTAAAAAGGCACAATAGGGTTATTAAGACGTCTCCATCATCTCGAACACCCGCTGCTACCCTCATGTTTTAATTTGTGGACAACAATAATTACCAGCAGGCTTGATTAATTATGTCTAAACAATATGCTCTCACACACACACACACACAAGCCACGAAGCCTAATTATCCTGACAAACAGGATGGGCAGAGACGACTGGAGCTTATCAGAAGCAGTAATAACTCACTGAATAACTAGATTTAAGTGTCACAGATCTGATAAAACCTGGATTTGTTCGTTCATTCATTAAGTCGTTCGTTTGTTCGTTCGTTCATTCCTCTGGCCCAAGTGAACAATGCTGGACAGTAGCTAAGTATTATTGAGTCAGTACTGTAATTGAGTACTTAAAGTGTCTGTACTTTGACAGTGTATTTTATTATCATATTTAAAATGAAGCAACTTAAATCCAAGTCAATCAGATCTTAGTGATCAATACAACTGTAAATGAAACAGATGAGGCAGAATTATTCAGCTCAGTTATTTACTGTAAATAATATGCTGTACTAAACAGAAACAAATGATAGTAACAGCAAAAACTAAAAAATCCAATAAAACCAGGTGTTACACATTAAAAATACTATAAAATATTCTATAAGGGAAATATTAAGAATGAGCATTATATATATATACACAGATCTTCATTAATGAATTACACTACATAATGTAGTATCATTAGTAACTATCATGAACTAATAATAATTACCAGTACCAGTAGTTTACTACTGCAGTAAATATATATATATGGGCAACCCAGTGGCGCAGTAGGTAGTGCTGTTGCCTCACAGCAAGAACGTCGCTGGGTCGCAGGTTCGAACCTCGGCTGGGCTGGGCTGCGTTTGCGTGGGTTTCCTCCGGGTGCTCCGGTTTCCCCCACAGTCCAAAGACATGCAGTACAGGTGAATTGGGTAAGCTAAATTGTCCATAGTGTATGAGTGTGAATGTGTGTGTGGAAGTTCCCAGAGATGGGTTGCGGCTGGAAGGGCATCCGCTGCGTAAAATCGTGCTGGATAAGTTGGCGGTTCATTCCGCTGTGGCGACCCCGCAAGGGACAAAGCCGACAAGAAAATGAATGAATGAATATATATATATATATATATATATATATATATATTATATATATATATATATATGTATATATATATATATATATATATATATACACACAGTTGAAGTCAGATTTATTAGCTCCCCTGTTTACTTTTTTCCCCAATTTTTGTTTAACGTAGAGCAGATTTCTTCAACACATTTCTAATCATAATAGTTTTAATAACTCATCTCTAATAACTGATTTATTTTATCTTTGTCATGATGACAGTAAATAATATTTGACTAGATATTCTTCAAGACACTTCTATACAGCTTAAAGTGACATTTAAAGGCTTAACTAGGTTAATTAGGTTAACTAGGCAGGTTAGGGTAATTAGGCAAGTTATTGTATAATGATGGTTTGTTCTGTAGACTATCGGAAAAAAATATAGCTTAAAGGGGCTAATAATATTGACCTTAAAATGGTGTTTAAAAAATTAAAAACTGCTTTTATTCTAGGCAAAATAAAACAAATAAGACTTTCTCCAGAAGAAAAAATATTATCAGACATACTGTGAAAATTTCTGTGCTTTGTTAAACATCATTTAGGAAATATTTAAAAAAGAGAAAAAAATTCAAAGGGGGGCGAATAATTCTGACTTCAACTGTATATATATATATATATATATATATACACACACACACACTATTCATTTGAGTACTTCACTATTGTGTAGTTCAAAAATTATTATAGCATTTACTATAAATTACTGAAGTATTTTTTGAGCACAGCATCAGAATTAACATTATTGCATCTTAACATGGACTTCTCGAGGTATGGTCATGAGGAATCCTGCTTCAGAAATAACTCCTCTCCCTCAGTCATCTTTCCATCAAGCAAATTTCTTGTGTTAGTCTAATTGGTTGGCGACGTCACCGACCAGGGGTGCGTTTCCCAAAACCATCGTTAGCCAACTAAGGACACAAGTTCTGTCGTTACAAACATAGTTCTTTGATTTGCTGTTTCCCAAATCCATCGCTCCACCGAACATCCGCAAACTGCGTCGCAAACTTGAGCACTTGAAACGACACCTCTGGAGCTGTAGTTAGAAACAGAGTTCCTGGCTGTGTTCTATTCCCACTTATCCCCCCTATGCCCTATTCATTTAGAACATTCAAAGTTGGAATTATTAAAAGTAAAAAGCATGAAGGTCATCTCTCTTAGGTGTAATTTGCTTTCAAAGTATTTTTACAGTTCAGTTTTAGCGATCTTCATGTTTACAGTTGTGCAGTTGTGCAAACATTGATATCATTTTGAACACAGCCTCATGGCGAAAGCTATAGGTGACCTCTTATTTAAAAGTGGAATTTATGTTACGTCTCCAAAGCTTGTGAAAACAAAAAACAGCATACATTAATTATTTTATTTTATAGTGGGTTATTTAGTAATAATAATAATAATAATAATAATAATTCCTTACATTTATATAGCGCTTTTCTGGGCACTCAAAGCGCTTTACACACATTGGGGGGGGGATCTCCTCATCCACCACCAGTGTGCAGCATCCACCTGGATGACGCGACGGCAGCCATATTGCGCCAGACCGCACACCACACACCAGCTGATTGGTGGAGAGGAGACAGTATTAAGTATCTGTACTGTATATGACATGGGCCTGTTGGGTAGAACATTTCTGCAGTGTTTTGCATGTGTCAAATTGTAAAAGTAGACTTAAAAAAATAAAAAATACATAAACAATATCCTACTAGCAACGCAGTGGCGCAGTAGGTAGTGCTGTTGCCTCACAGCAAGAACGTCGCTGGGTCGCAGGTTCGAACCTCGGCTGGGCTGGGTCAGTTGGTGTTTCTGTGTGGAGTTTGCATGTTCTCCCTGCGTTTGCGTGGGTTTCCTCCGGGTGCTCCGGTTTCCCCCACAGTCCAAAGACATGCAGTACAGGTGAATTGGGTAAGCTAAATTGTCCGTAGTGTATGAGTGTGAATGAGTGTGTGTAACATCCCCGGCTCGTCCTCACTCACCCAATCCAGTTTCACCATCTCGCACCAGTCCCATCCAATCCCGAGAACCTTCCCCTGATTATTAATTACCCGCACCTGTTCACTATTAGCCCGGACACTATATAATCTCACCTCCTCCGTTCACTCATCGTCCGGTATTGAAGTCGTATGGTTGTCTTCACCCAAGCTCCCTCGTCTTCTCTTCTTCCATGGATGTTCCTCCTGAGTCTTCGTAATCATCGCACTGATAAAGGGAAGTGTCTTTATTGTCTTACCACATCTGAAGATCTATATTCACCTGCCTGCACTTTGTGCACACTGCCACCAACGGAGGTGTGAGGATTGTTAACCCAGTCTTGACTGTCGCCAGGTTTACCCGGCGAAGACGTATGAGGTGTTCCTCGGATGATCTTCCATTGCCCAGCACTGTGTGATACCTTTTATGATTTACGTTGAATAAACTAAATGAAAAGATAACCATCTCTGACTTCTTTGTATACCAGCTTGACAGAATACCGGACCCGAAAACAACAACAACATGGAAGCTAACGCTACGCTACCCGGAAGTGAGTTACCTTCCGCATCTCTGAGCGCTAGCTCCAACCTGGTGGTGACACCGAGTACTCCACTCGCTCGACCAACGAGTTACTCTGGGGATCCAAGCACCTGCAATGGGTTTCTACTACAATGTTCTTTATATATTGAAGCCAACCTAGTGCAATTCCCTAACGAACTTTCCAAAGTTGCATTTGTGATTTCTCTCCTCTCAGGTCGAGCCTTACAATGGGCAGATGCGCTGTGGAGTACTCGTAGCCCAGTGATAACCACCATCCAATCCTTCGTCACTCACTTTAAGGAGGTATTTTCAGTTCCACTTACCCCTGTATCAGTGCACGACGAACTCATGAATCTTTCCCAAGGGAGGATGTCTATTCACGAGTACACGCTGCAGTTTCGGACACTTGCCGCCAGCAGCGGGTGGAACCCTGTGGCGCTTCTGGCTGCTTATCGTAAAGGGTTGAAGCCCTCCCTCCGTAAACAGATGGTCATTTATGACGACAATGCAAACCTTGAATCCTTCATCAAAAAGGCTATTAGCGTGTGTCAACATTTATCTGCTTGTTCTTCTCTCTTTGATGATTCTCCATCACCGCCCAAACCTCCTACGATAATGCAGGACCCTGAAGAACCTATGATTACTGACTCCTACCGGCTCGATGCCACAGAACGCCAACGGCGTATTCGACATCAGCTCTGCCTCTACTGTGGAGAATCCTCTCATCGTATAGCCACCTGTCCCATCCGTCCACCTCGACTCGTGGTGAGTAAAGTCATCCTCACACCCACAGTGTCCACCATACCTCATATTGTTGCAGAGTTGGTAATACACGATCAAACTTTTCCCGTACATGTTTTGCTGGACTCCGGAGCCGCTGGGAACTTCATATCCTCCACCTTTATCTCCCGCCATAATATTCCTTCAGTGAGGAATGAGGTCCAGTACCGCATCACCACCATCCAGAGTTCACCGCTAGGAGAAGGAAAGATCAATCGCCGTACCAAGCCTATCACCCTTCGTCTGGATCTGAATCATCAAGAGAAACTTACCCTTCTTATTCTTCCTCGTGCCAATGTGGACGTCATCCTGGGACGACCGTGGCTTATTCAACACCAACCCCGTATTAACTGGGAAACTGGAGATATCCTCGAGTGGGGATCCAAGTGTAAAAGTAATGGTCATATTACCCCCTCTACTGGTCACTCCACTTCATTACCCCTGCAGAATACAAGCATACAAGCCACTTCTCCTTCCAGCCATCCCATTCCCTCAGCCTATCATGAATACTTGGACGTTTTTAGTAAAGAACGAGCCACCCAATTACCCCCTCATCGGTCCTGGGATTGCTGTATTGATCTGTTGGCCGATGCCAAGTTGCCACACGGAAGGATTTATCCTTTATCCCGTCCGGAACAGGAAGCTATGCATAACTACATCAGTGAAGCTCTCCAGCATGGGTTCATCCGACCATCTACATCTCCTGCCGCCTCCAGCTTCTTCTTTGTTGCAAAGAAGGATGGAGGACTCAGACCATGCATCGACTACCGTGTGCTGAATGCTGCAACCGTCAAGTTCGCCTACCCTCTACCTCTAGTTCCAGCTGCCTTAGAAGAATTGAGAGAAGCTAAGGTGTTCAGCAAACTAGACCTCCGGAGTGCATACAATCTCATCCGCATCCGCCAGGGGGACGAGTGGAAAACGGCCTTTGTTACACCTTCCGGCCACTACGAGTACCTCGTTATGCCCTACGGACTGGCAAATAGTCCATCAATTTTCCAAAGTTTCATGAATGAGATCTTCAGAGACTTCCTTCATCATTTCGCTATTGTTTACATTGATGACATCCTCATCTACTCCCGTACTCTTGAAGAGCATCAAGATCATGTGACCCAAGTACTCCAACGTCTACGGCAAAACCATCTATTCCTCAAACCCGAAAAGTGTGAGTTCCATCAAACCACAATATCCTTCCTCGGTTATGTCATCACCCCACAAGGAGTGAGTATGGAACAATGCAAAGTAGATGCTGTATCAAAATGGGAATACCCGAAAACCATCAAAGAACTCCAGCGTTTTCTGGGATTCGCCAACTTCTATCGGCGGTTTATCAAGAATTACAGCATCCTATCAGCTCCACTCACTTCCTTGCTCCAAGGAGGAAAGCGAGTACTCACCTGGACCCCTGAAACATACCAAGCCTTCGATCACCTTAAATCAAAGTTTACCACAGCACCCATCCTGCGTCATCCCCACAAGTCCAAACACATGCGCTATAGAGGAATTCATGAACTAAATTGTTCGTAGTGTATGAGTGTGTGTGTGAATGAGTGTGTATGGGTGAGCACTGGGTTGCAGCTGGAAGGGCATACGCTGTGTAAAACATACGGTGGAATAGTTGGCAGTTCATTCTGCTGTGGTGACCCCTGATGAATAAAGGACTTAGTAACATAGTTGACAGTAAAATAGTTGAGATTACAAGCATTTTCCATTCATGAACTGGAATGATTTACAGGAAATGTACAATAATGCTTAAATTTGATATGGAAGATTTGACTCTCTGGTTTTAAAAGTTTAACAACAATTAGTAAGATTGAGTACGTTTACATGGAAACCAATAATCCAATTTTAATGCGATTAAGACCATACTCTGATTCATTGAGTCGACCATGTAAACCGCAGAAATGTAAAGCGCTGAAGATGAGAGAATGAAAATAACACTGTCCGATTTTGTTTTAGGAACCACCTAAAGTTACTAATAATGGCACATCTTATCACTGATCATGTGGTGAATGCTAATCCACCATCTACACTTTTCCAGAAGAGTGGATAAAAGACTTCCAGTGGCGCTAAGAAAATAACTAAAGCATTCACTGTAAAGTCTGTGGGACGGGGTTTTCAGGTAACTGTTCTACCATATCTATTGTAAGCACGAGATGTTCTGTTCAATCCTTAATTTAATCGCTAGATGCTGTCCGCCGTGCAAGTGGCAGCTATATGTAATATTTAACACCAAGTACACCATCGCAAAAGGGCTTGCACTGACTAAGATTAAACTAATATTGCAGCTCATGAAAAGACCAGTATTACTATTAAGATTACGTTTGCAAATAATAAGGTAGATGTCAAAAGCATCTATCGGACACCACCCGTGAGAACACAGCACAGTTATCGTTAACAGATTCATTCATGTCATGCAGGGCTGGTGAGCGGTCCGTGTATCTTTTGGTCACTCAGTTGTGTTATAAAAATGTATTTTCTTGTGATAACGGGATTTGTGAAAGACATATTTTCCTCACCCATGCATATATATATTTTTTGCTTGTTAGTTTTGACTAGTGTAGATTTCGAATGCAATATGTGTGGTTTATTTATAAACTAATTTCGAGAGGATCACGTGCTTATGATCAACACGGCTGGCACCTCATCAGCTCCGTAATCTGCCCTATTAGATGATTACGGACACACTATAAATAACCAGAGTTACTCCAGTTATCTTCGTCTTGAAGTTTCCCCCCTTCCACCCCTACTTCCACCCTTTTTCCTATAGGTCGACACGGCGGCCCAGTGACTAGCACTGTTGCCTCACAGCTGGTTCAACCTCCTATTGGGGTGGTTAGCATTTCTGTGTGGAGTTTGCATGTTCTCCCCGTGTTTGTGTGGGTTTCCCCCGGGTTCCCCGGTTTCCTCCCACTGTCAAAAAACACACACCATAGCCAATCGACTAAACCAAATTATTACCTAAGACAACCTTAGTTTACACTTCTCACACGGCGACAAGCAGGGGAGTTCTCAAGACTTTCCTGAGCTCGAACTCCCCTCTCGCCCTTCTAACGGGAGGGAGCCCCGAGCTCGAGGATATACGAGCTCATCGCTCTCTCCCGGGACAGCATGCCAATTACGCTTTATTGATCATCAGCTAAGTGTGAACTCGAACTTGAAACCTGAAATCTGTTCCTTACAAACTTGAAATCTGTATAAAAACAAGTAGTAACAGTGCTCATAATTGGTGGGTGCGACTAAATTTTGGCTGGTGCGCCTACATTTTTAATAATAATAATAATAATAATAATAATAATAATTCCTTACATTTATATAGCGCTTTTCTGGGCACTCAAAGTGCTTTACACATAGGGGGGGGGGTGCCAGACCGCACACCACACACCAGCTGATTGGTGGAGAGGAGACATCGTGATTAAGCCAATTATGGTTAGGAGGCCATGATGGACAGAGGCCAGTGGGCAGATTTGGCCAGGATGCCGGGGTTAAACCCCTACTCCTGGGCATCCTGGACATCCTGGGATTTTTAACGACCACAGAGAGTCAGGACCTCAGTTTAACATCTCATCCGAAAGATGGCGCAGTATAGATGAGCAGTATAGAGTCACCATCACTATACTGGAGCATTAGGACCCACACAGACCGCAGGTTTGGCGCCCCCTGCTGGCCTCACTAACACCACTTCCGGCAGCAACCTAGCTTTCCCATGTGGTCTCCCATCCAGGTGCTGACCGGGCGCAGCCCTGCTTAGCTTCAGTGGGCGACCATGTGAGAGTTGCAGAGAGCTAGCTGCCGGCTAAAAGTTAGGTGCTACCACAAGTGCTACCAAGCAAAAAGGTTAATTTCGAGCCCTGATAAATGTATAATAATGCTTAAATGTGAGGGTAACAGAGTTGACATTCTGAGCATTTTCCATTCAGGAACTGGAATGATAAACAAGAAATGCATAATTTACAGCAAACTGAATACATTATTACTGTAATATAATGCAAAATGCACAAGTGTGATATGGAACAATAAGAGATTTTTGACATTTTGCACTATTTTGGGATTGATGCTAACCTCAAACCAGATACCACATGACGTACACATTCACAATAATACTATATTAAAGAAGCTTCTTTCAAAAATAATCAAATAAATCATGCCAACTGTTGAATAATGTGCATATACAGCATATTTACTCATTTATTATAATTCAGCTCTTTTCTTTTTAAATCTTTAACCAAAACAGCTCCACAAAAGGCAACTTGCTTGTTTGATTTTTTCAGTCATTAACACTTTTGTTAATACGTTTTCCTTGCCCACGCTTATTCAGATCATTTGCTTAACACATACACATCTTCAACCACGGCTCATGAGGGATTTACCAGCGCTAGATTTACCAGTGTGATTAGCATTCGCTAGTGGCCAATATTCAAACTCAGAATCTCTGGCATTTTCTCCACAGTTTAGCTTCTTCGGCTGCCCTAAATTGCATGCGAGAAATGTTGGAAAACACAAATATTGTGGTGAGACGGAGTTAAAATTAACCGGAGAAGTCTGTGATTACAGGTCGAGAGCTGTGCTGCATGTTTGCGGTGTAAAAACTGACCTTCAGTCTGCTTTCAGCTCACAAAACAAATCATACAGTCATCGCAGAGCACAGGAGGTTTATGCAAAATCACAAATCCGACATGATGCTCTGCGCTAATCTCTCGTCAACTGCGAAAGTAGGATCAGAAGATGAACTCCTTTACAGAGCAGGTTATTTGGGGTTTGGAAAAATATCTTATTTGCGGTTTGTAGCGTAGCTGTGCTTCAGTGGAAACAGTCTGCAATGTTTTTAAGCATGATAAATGTCTCTCAAAAGAAAGAGTCGACTCTGAATCACTTTAATGAATCGGTATTTTTATGAATCTTTTGCCTGCTACTGAACTACATCAACACAATAAAGGCATCTCATTTGCATAATCTCCGCCTCCTGCAACACACACTCTAAAATGGGCGTTTAATTTCCGAAACATCATTATAGATTTTGTTAGTTACTTAGATATATACTTAATCCAGGAAGAAATTAACGCATCTAACAGCATCCAACAGATAAAATACACACACTAAATAACATAAACACACACACACACACACACACACACATACCCTGTTTATTAAAATCATTACTGTGCACCAATGCCATATAAATCTCAGTCTACACTAGAATAAATAATAAAGATTCTCAAAAGAGTCGACTCTGAATCACCTTAATGAATCATTTTGTTTTTGAATCTTTTGCCTGCTAGTGATCTACATCAATACAATCAATGTAGCTCATTTGCATAATCCCTGCCTCCTGCAGCATACACTCTAAAATGGCCGTTTAATTTTCTGAAACATTAATATAGAGTTAGTTAGTTAATTAATTACACCAAACACACACACACACACACACACACAAACCCTGCTTATTAAAATAATTATTGTATACCAGTGCCATATACATTTTAGTCTACACTGAAATGAATGATAATAAATATATAGATGTTGTTTCTTAAAGAAAGAGTCGACTCTGAATCACTTTAATGAATCAAATAATTTTTTTAATCTTTTACCTGCTAGTGATCTAGACCAACACAATCAAGGTAGCTAATTTGCATAATCCCCGCCTCCTGCGACATTCGCTCTAAAATGGGCGTTTAATTTCTGAAACATTATACATTTAGTAAGTTATTTAGTTAGTTAGTTATATAGATATGTACTAGAATGATCCCGAAAGAAATTCTGACATCTAACAGCATCCAACACAAAAACACACACTAATAAACATAAACACACACACAGAAACAAAAAAACCCTGCTTATTAAAAAATTACTGTACACCAATGCCATATACATCTTAATCATCACTAAAATAAATAATACAAATTATATAGATGTTGTTTTTAAAAGGAAAGAGTCGACTTGGAATCATTTTAATGAATTGAATCATTTTTTTGAATCTTTTGCCTGTTACTGAACTACATCAACACAATAAAGGCATCTCATTTGCATAATCTCCGCCTCCTGCAACACACACTCTAAAATGGGCGTCTAATTTCCGAAACATCATTATAGATTTTGTTAGTTACTTAGATTTATACTTAATCCAGGAAGAAATTCACGCATCTAACAGCATCCAACAGATAAAATACACACACTAAATAACATAAACACACACACACACACACATCCCCTGTTTATTAAAATCATTACTGTGCACCAATGCCATATAAATCTCAGTCTGCACTAAAATAAATAATAAATAAAGATTCTCAAAAGAGTCGACTCTGAATCACCTTAATGAATCATTTTGTTTTTGAATCTTTTGCCTGCTAGTGATCTACGTCAATACAATCAATGTAGCTCATTTGCATAATGCCTCTAGCAGCATACATTCTAAAATAAGAAGGACCAATCAAAACAGACTTGGCTCAGCTGACCAATTAGAGCAGAGCTGAGAGCTTACAGAGCTTGATAGCTGAAATCATCCAAATGAATCATATTGAAATCCTTGCAAAGTGATTCAAACATTAAACACATATTCTGATAAATGACGATGTTTTCTGAGCTCAGATGTATTTAAACGTGTCATATGAGACTCCAGCATAATATCTGGACACCATCAAAATCAATATGTGACATCTTCTCTGTGATGTAAAAAGGCACAATAGGGTTATTAAGACGTCTCCATCATCTCGAACACCCGCTGCTACCCTCATGTTTTAATTTGTGGACAACAATAATTACCAGCAGGCTTGATTAATTATGTCTAAACAATATGCTCTCACACACACACACACACAAGCCACGAAGCCTAATTATCCTGACAAACAGGATGGGCAGAGACGACTGGAGCTTATCAGAAGCAGTAATAACTCACTGAATAACTAGATTTAAGTGTCACAGATCTGATAAAACCTGGATTTGTTCGTTCATTCATTAAGTCGTTCGTTTGTTCGTTCGTTCATTCCTCTGGCCCAAGTGAACAATGCTGGACAGTAGCTAAGTATTATTGAGTCAGTACTGTAATTGAGTACTTAAAGTGTCTGTACTTTGACAGTGTATTTTATTATCATATTTAAAATGAAGCAACTTAAATCCAAGTCAATCAGATCTTAGTGATCAATACAACTGTAAATGAAACAGATGAGGCAGAATTATTCAGCTCAGTTATTTACTGTAAATAATATGCTGTACTAAACAGAAACAAATGATAGTAACAGCAAAAACTAAAAAATCCAATAAAACCAGGTGTTACACATTAAAAATACTATAAAATATTCTATAAGGGAAATATTTAAGAATGAGCATTATATATATATACACAGATCTTCATTAATGAATTACACTACATAATGTAGTATCATTAGTAACTATCATGAACTAATAATAATTACCAGTACCAGTAGTTTACTACTGCAGTAAATATATATATATGGGCAACCCAGTGGCGCAGTAGGTAGTGCTGTTGCCTCACAGCAAGAACGTCGCTGGGTCGCAGGTTCGAACCTCGGCTGGGCTGGGCTGCGTTTGCGTGGGTTTCCTCCGGGTGCTCCGGTTTCCCCCACAGTCCAAAGACATGCAGTACAGGTGAATTGGGTAAGCTAAATTGTCCATAGTGTATGAGTGTGAATGTGTGTGTGGAAGTTCCCAGAGATGGGTTGCGGCTGGAAGGGCATCCGCTGCGTAAAATCGTGCTGGATAAGTTGGCGGTTCATTCCGCTGTGGCGACCCCCGCAAGGGACAAAGCCGACAAGAAAATGAATGAATGAATATATATATATATATATATATATATATATATTATATATATATATATATATATGTATATATATATATATATATATATATATACACACAGTTGAAGTCAGATTTATTAGCTCCCCTGTTTACTTTTTTCCCCAATTTTTGTTTAACGTAGAGCAGATTTCTTCAACACATTTCTAATCATAATAGTTTTAATAACTCATCTCTAATAACTGATTTATTTTATCTTTGTCATGATGACAGTAAATAATATTTGACTAGATATTCTTCAAGACACTTCTATACAGCTTAAAGTGACATTTAAAGGCTTAACTAGGTTAATTAGGTTAACTAGGCAGGTTAGGGTAATTAGGCAAGTTATTGTATAATGATGGTTTGTTCTGTAGACTATCGGAAAAAAATATAGCTTAAAGGGGCTAATAATATTGACCTTAAAATGGTGTTTAAAAAATTAAAAACTGCTTTTATTCTAGGCAAAATAAAACAAATAAGACTTTCTCCAGAAGAAAAAATATTATCAGACATACTGTGAAAATTTCTGTGCTTTGTTAAACATCATTTAGGAAATATTTAAAAAAGAGAAAAAAATTCAAAGGGGGGCGAATAATTCTGACTTCAACTGTATATATATATATATATATATATATATACACACACACACACTATTCATTTGAGTACTTCACTATTGTGTAGTTCAAAAATTATTATAGCATTTACTATAAATTACTGAAGTATTTTTTGAGCACAGCATCAGAATTAACATTATTGCATCTTAACATGGACTTCTCGAGGTATGGTCATGAGGAATCCTGCTTCAGAAATAACTCCTCTCCCTCAGTCATCTTTCCATCAAGCAAATTTCTTGTGTTAGTCTAATTGGTTGGCGACGTCACCGACCAGGGGTGCGTTTCCCAAAACCATCGTTAGCCAACTAAGGACACAAGTTCTGTCGTTACAAACATAGTTCTTTGATTTGCTGTTTCCCAAATCCATCGCTCCACCGAACATCCGCAAACTGCGTCGCAAACTTGAGCACTTGAAACGACACCTCTGGAGCTGTAGTTAGAAACAGAGTTCCTGGCTGTGTTCTATTCCCACTTATCCCCCCTATGCCCTATTCATTTAGAACATTCAAAGTTGGAATTATTAAAAGTAAAAAAGCATGAAGGTCATCTCTCTTAGGTGTAATTTGCTTTCAAAGTATTTTTACAGTTCAGTTTTAGCGATCTTCATGTTTACAGTTGTGCAGTTGTGCAAACATTGATATCATTTTGAACACAGCCTCATGGCGAAAGCTATAGGTGACCTCTTATTTAAAAGTGGAATTTATGTTACGTCTCCAAAGCTTGTGAAAACAAAAAACAGCATACATTAATTATTTTATTTTATAGTGGGTTATTTAGTAATAATAATAATAATAATAATAATAATTCCTTACATTTATATAGCGCTTTTCTGGGCACTCAAAGCGCTTTACACACATTGGGGGGGGGGATCTCCTCATCCACCACCAGTGTGCAGCATCCACCTGGATGACGCGACGGCAGCCATATTGCGCCAGACCGCACACCACACACCAGCTGATTGGTGGAGAGGAGACAGTATTAAGTATCTGTACTGTATATGACATGGGCCTGTTGGGTAGAACATTTCTGCAGTGTTTTGCATGTGTCAAATTGTAAAAGTAGACTTAAAAAAATAAAAAATACATAAACAATATCCTACTAGCAACGCAGTGGCGCAGTAGGTAGTGCTGTTGCCTCACAGCAAGAACGTCGCTGGGTCGCAGGTTCGAACCTCGGCTGGGCTGGGTCAGTTGGTGTTTCTGTGTGGAGTTTGCATGTTCTCCCTGCGTTTGCGTGGGTTTCCTCCGGGTGCTCCGGTTTCCCCCACAGTCCAAAGACATGCAGTACAGGTGAATTGGGTAAGCTAAATTGTCCGTAGTGTATGAGTGTGAATGAGTGTGTGTAACATCCCCGGCTCGTCCTCACTCACCCAATCCAGTTTCACCATCTCGCACCAGTCCCATCCAATCCCGAGAACCTTCCCCTGATTATTAATTACCCGCACCTGTTCACTATTAGCCCGGACACTATATAATCTCACCTCCTCCGTTCACTCATCGTCCGGTATTGAAGTCGTATGGTTGTCTTCACCCAAGCTCCCTCGTCTTCTCTTCTTCCATGGATGTTCCTCCTGAGTCTTCGTAATCATCGCACTGATAAAGGGAAGTGTCTTTATTGTCTTACCACATCTGAAGATCTATATTCACCTGCCTGCACTTTGTGCACACTGCCACCAACGGAGGTGTGAGGATTGTTAACCCAGTCTTGACTGTCGCCAGGTTTACCCGGCGAAGACGTATGAGGTGTTCCTCGGATGATCTTCCATTGCCCAGCACTGTGTGATACCTTTTATGATTTACGTTGAATAAACTAAATGAAAAGATAACCATCTCTGACTTCTTTGTATACCAGCTTGACAGAATACCGGACCCGAAAACAACAACAACATGGAAGCTAACGCTACGCTACCCGGAAGTGAGTTACCTTCCGCATCTCTGAGCGCTAGCTCCAACCTGGTGGTGACACCGAGTACTCCACTCGCTCGACCAACGAGTTACTCTGGGGATCCAAGCACCTGCAATGGGTTTCTACTACAATGTTCTTTATATATTGAAGCCAACCTAGTGCAATTCCCTAACGAACTTTCCAAAGTTGCATTGTGATTTCTCTCCTCTCAGGTCGAGCCTTACAATGGGCAGATGCGCTGTGGAGTACTCGTAGCCCAGTGATAACCACCATCCAATCCTTCGTCACTCACTTTAAGGAGGTATTTTCAGTTCCACTTACCCCTTTATCAGTGCACGACGAACTCATGAATCTTTCCCAAGGGAGGATGTCTATTCACGAGTACACGCTGCAGTTTCGGACACTTGCCGCCAGCAGCGGGTGGAACCCTGTGGCGCTTCTGGCTGCTTATCGTAAAGGGTTGAAGCCCTCCCTCCGTAAACAGATGGTCATTTATGACGACAATGCAAACCTTGAATCCTTCATCAAAAAGGCTATTAGCGTGTGTCAACATTTATCTGCTTGTTCTTCTCTCTTTGATGATTCTCCATCACCCGCCCAAACCTCCTACGATAATGCAGGACCCTGAAGAACCTATGATTACTGACTCCTACCGGCTCGATGCCACAGAACGCCAACGGCGTATTCGACATCAGCTCTGCCTCTACTGTGGAGAATCCTCTCATCGTATAGCCACCTGTCCCATCCGTCCACCTCGACTCGTGGTGAGTAAAGTCATCCTCACACCCACAGTGTCCACCATACCTCATATTG
Source organism: Danio kyathit (assembly GCA_903798195.1). Taxonomy (NCBI): domain Eukaryota; kingdom Metazoa; phylum Chordata; class Actinopteri; order Cypriniformes; family Danionidae; genus Danio; species Danio kyathit. Next base: position 58,524,179 of record LR812537.1, on the reverse strand, counting down.
TTGCAGAGTTGGTAATACACGATCAAACTTTTCCCGTACATGTTTTGCTGGACTCCGGAGCCGCTGGGAACTTCATATCCTCCACCTTTATCTCCCGCCATAATATTCCTTCAGTGAGGAATGAGGTCCAGTACCGCATCACCACCATCCAGAGTTCACCGCTAGGAGAAGGAAAGATCAATCGCCGTACCAAGCCTATCACCCTTCGTCTGGATCTGAATCATCAAGAGAAACTTACCCTTCTTATTCTTCCTCGTGCCAATGTGGACGTCATCCTGGGACGACCGTGGCTTATTCAACACCAACCCCGTATTAACTGGGAAACTGGAGATATCCTCGAGTGGGGATCCAAGTGTAAAAGTAATGGTCATATTACCCCCTCTACTGGTCACTCCACTTCATTACCCCTGCAGAATACAAGCATACAAGCCACTTCTCCTTCCAGCCATCCCATTCCCTCAGCCTATCATGAATACTTGGACGTTTTTAGTAAAGAACGAGCCACCCAATTACCCCCTCATCGGTCCTGGGATTGCTGTATTGATCTGTTGGCCGATGCCAAGTTGCCACACGGAAGGATTTATCCTTTATCCCGTCCGGAACAGGAAGCTATGCATAACTACATCAGTGAAGCTCTCCAGCATGGGTTCATCCGACCATCTACATCTCCTGCCGCCTCCAGCTTCTTCTTTGTTGCAAAGAAGGATGGAGGACTCAGACCATGCATCGACTACCGTGTGCTGAATGCTGCAACCGTCAAGTTCGCCTACCCTCTACCTCTAGTTCCAGCTGCCTTAGAAGAATTGAGAGAAGCTAAGGTGTTCAGCAAACTAGACCTCCGGAGTGCATACAATCTCATCCGCATCCGCCAGGGGGACGAGTGGAAAACGGCCTTTGTTACACCTTCCGGCCACTACGAGTACCTCGTTATGCCCTACGGACTGGCAAATAGTCCATCAATTTTCCAAAGTTTCATGAATGAGATCTTCAGAGACTTCCTTCATCATTTCGCTATTGTTTACATTGATGACATCCTCATCTACTCCCGTACTCTTGAAGAGCATCAAGATCATGTGACCCAAGTACTCCAACGTCTACGGCAAAACCATCTATTCCTCAAACCCGAAAAGTGTGAGTTCCATCAAACCACAATATCCTTCCTCGGTTATGTCATCACCCCACAAGGAGTGAGTATGGAACAATGCAAAGTAGATGCTGTATCAAAATGGGAATACCCGAAAACCATCAAAGAACTCCAGCGTTTTCTGGGATTCGCCAACTTCTATCGGCGGTTTATCAAGAATTACAGCATCCTATCAGCTCCACTCACTTCCTTGCTCCAAGGAGGAAAGCGAGTACTCACCTGGACCCCTGAAACATACCAAGCCTTCGATCACCTTAAATCAAAGTTTACCACAGCACCCATCCTGCGTCATCCTGATCCAAACCTCCCTTTCATCGATGAGGTGGACGCCGCAGATACTGGAATAGGCGCTATCCTCTCCCAATGGTCTGGTGAACCCAAAACCCTACATCCTTGTGCATACTATTCTAGGAAATTGACTGCTGCGGAGCAAAACTATGGGATCGGTGACCGCGAGCTATTAGCCATCAAACTGGCACTGGAGGAGTGGCGTCACTGGCTTGAAGGAGCCCAACATCCCTTCACAGTCATCACTGACCACAAGAACCTCCAATACATACGTGATGCCAAACGTCTGAATGCGCGTCAAGCTCGTTGGTCACTTTTCTTCGCCCGATTCAACTTTCACATCACTTACCAACCAGGGCACAAGAACGTCAAAGCCGACGCCCTATCCAGACTTTACTCACCTGAGCCTCGTAATGATTCCCTCGAATCCATTCTTCCTCCTTCCATCTCTGTGGCCCCTATACTATGGCAACTAGATGAAGAGATCCGACAAGCCACCTTAGAAGAACCAGCTCCCCCTGGTCTCCCTCCAGGCTTGTGCTACGTACCCACGAGATTTCGCATACCACTCCTTAATAGCACACACACCTCCCTCGGCTCAGGACACCCAGGTAGCAGGCGAACCCTCTCGCTTATCAGGGAAAGGTATGGGTGGCCTAAAATGGCCCACGATGTCACCCAATACGTTAAGGGTTGCTCGGTCTGTGCCATCACTACCACTCCACGCCATCTACCTGAAGGAAAGCTGCTGCCATTGCCCACTCCCCGCCGACCCTGGACGCACCTTGGTGTTGACTTTGCCACCGATCTACCCCCCTCTCAAGGTTACACTACTATCTTAGTGGTTGTAGATCGGTTTTCCAAATCCTGCAAACTAATACCTCTCAAAGGTCTTCCTAGAGCCCTGGAAACTGCTGAGGCCCTATTCCATCACGTCTTCAGAAACTATGGTCTTCCCGAAGACATTGTGTCAGACAGAGGTCCACAATTTATCTCCAGGGTCTGGCGGGCGTTCTTCCACCTTTTGGGCACCACCATCAGTCTATCTTCTGGCTATCATCCGCAAACCAATGGTCAGACCGAGCGTAAAATCCAAGAGATTTCCCGGTTTTTACGCTCCTACTGCCATGCTCATCAAAACACCTGGAGCCAGTATCTTCCGTGGGCTGAGTATGCACAAAATTCTCTTCGTCAATCCTCTACTGGACTAACCCCTTTTCAATGTGTCCTAGGCTACCAACCATCCTTGTTTCCCTGGAATGGGGAAGCATCAGAAGTGCCCGCGGTTGATCACTGGTTCCAGGAAAGCGAGAGGGTCTGGGACTCAGCTCACATCCATCTTCAGCGGGCAGTCCGGAGGTACACTGAGCAAGCCAACCGTCACCGACTACCTAATCCCATATACCAACCAGGAGATAAGGTATGGCTCTCTACCCGAGACATTCGCCTCCGGCTGCCCTGCAGAAAGCTGAGTCCCCGCTACCTGGGACCATTCACCATTCACTCCCAGATCAATCCTGTCACCTACCGTCTTAACCTTCCACCACAGTACCGTATAGCATCATCTTTTCACGTTTCCCTCCTCAAACCCTACACTAATCCTGTATCTCCTCCCTCTACAGAACCCGAACCACCCCCCCCTCCCGACCAAACGGAAGTCATCGGTGATAACATCTACCAGGTCAAGGAAATCCTCAACTCCCGGCGGCGGGACGGTCAGCTCCAGTACCTTGTAGACTGGGAGGGCTTTGGGCCCAAGGAGAGATCCTGGATCCCCCGTGACGACATCTTAGATCCATCTCTCCTCGAAGAATTCCATCAGAGACATCCCGATCGTCCAGCTCCACGAGGACGTGGCCGTCCCCGCCGTCGATCTAGGGTGCCAGGAGTCACCCGTGGAGGGGGGGGTACTGTAACATCCCCGGCTCGTCCTCACTCACCCAATCCAGTTTCACCATCTCGCACCAGTCCCATCCAATCCCGAGAACCTTCCCCTGATTATTAATTACCCGCACCTGTTCACTATTAGCCCGGACACTATATAATCTCACCTCCTCCGTTCACTCATCGTCCGGTATTGAAGTCGTATGGTTGTCTTCACCCAAGCTCCCTCGTCTTCTCTTCTTCCATGGATGTTCCTCCTGAGTCTTCGTAATCATCGCACTGATAAAGGGAAGTGTCTTTATTGTCTTACCACATCTGAAGATCTATATTCACCTGCCTGCACTTTGTGCACACTGCCACCAACGGAGGTGTGAGGATTGTTAACCCAGTCTTGACTGTCGCCAGGTTTACCCGGCGAAGACGTATGAGGTGTTCCTCGGATGATCTTCCATTGCCCAGCACTGTGTGATACCTTTTATGATTTACGTTGAATAAACTAAATGAAAAGATAACCATCTCTGACTTCTTTGTATACCAGCTTGACAGTGTGTGGAAGTTCCCAGAGATGGGTTGCGGCTGGAAGGGCATCCGCTGCGTAAAATCGTGCTGGATAAGTTGGCGGTTCATTCCGCTGTGGCGACCCCGCAAGGGACAAAGCCGACAAGAAAATGAATGAATGAATGAATATCCTACTAAATAATAATAATAATAATAATAACATTAATAATAATCATCATCATCATTAATATTATTAATAATATTATTAAAGTAGGATTTTTATTCATTTCCTAATAACTAATAAATATTAAATTTCATTTCTTCATAAATAGCCTCATTATTTATTTATTTATTTATATGATTTATATATGATATTAGAATAGTGTTCGCTTTTGTAAGTGATTTTATGTTGTAGAATAGGATATGTAATGTTCTCAATAATATTAGTAAAGCAAACACAGGCTCTATATGTGCCATTTACATATATTTCAATGAATATGGAAAGCGAGAGGATGTTTTTATCAAAACTAATATTGGATTTTATTTTAAATGCGTGTGCGTGTAAAACAATATAATTTGCACAAAGAAATGATGGGGTTCTTCTCTGAAGAAGTTACTCCACCCCGTTTAGAGCATCATTATGGCCGTTTTTAGCTATAACTAACGTGGTTCAAATGATGGATCTGCGACAGAGAAACTACAGGTTTTGGGAAACACTCGTCACTACATCGTTCTTTTCCCAAACAATGCATCGCACTATGATAGTTCAGCCGCGAGTTACGTCGTTGTTTTGGAAAGGCACCCCAGAGTGAGAGGTGGCAGTAACGCACCAAAAAGTTTGTTGTTGACCACCATAAAACAGGAAGAAGAAATCGTGATTCTCGCCATCATATGGATTTACTTTCATCAGCTAGACACCGGCCTCACAGCTCTGTGAATGCCAGTGCCGTCACTTATTGATCTACTATTGTAAATGTAGCTTGTGTGGACGCTACTGCGCTACTTGACTAAAACAACTGCTTCGCTACTGAAAAGCTTGTAGCGACACTACTGCCCAACACTGCAAATGATTCATTCTGAGTGAGTCTCTAGTCAACAACTTAAGCCTGGTTTATACTTCTGCGTCAAGTGATCGGCGTAACCCACGGCGCAAGCCTCGCGCGTAGCCGTGCATTTATACTTCTGCGCGCTGTTTCTGTTTATCTGCAATACACTTCCGAAACTCTAGCTGGCAGTAGGTGTTTATGTTCCTCTGTGTCGAGTTTCTTCGCTGGTGTTTTGTTTTTCCTAAACACTTCCTTAATGTACAAGTGGCTCAAACTCGCTCATTTTGAGGCGGGAACCGGCGGACGTGGAACAACTGTAATCATAAGGTAAACCCAAAACTTCATGAGACTTTTAAACACTCGCTGCATCGGGCGCGTGGCTCTCACCTCCGCCCACACTCGTCAGCGCTACCAAGCCGACCAATCACAGAGCTTGCGCTACGTGTACGCGTTACAATTTTTGAGAGGTGCACGTCAACGACGCAGATGGCCACGTGTAGGCTGCGCTGTAGCATACGCGTGCGCTTGACGCAGAAGTATAAATCAGCCTTTACCAATTCAAATGGTTCACTCAGAGTCTCTAGTAAATGATAGTACTATTAGTACTTAAAGAGGAGCTATTATGCAAAGATCACTTAAAAAAGCGGTTTAAACACAGTTGTGTGTCAGCAGTGTGTGAATATCTCCAGCCTCTAATGGTAAACATAAATTAATTATATTTGTCATAATCAGACTTGATATAAATAGTCTGCAGAAACACTTTGATTGACATTCTCCCTTTGTACATGTCATCAGAGGGGGAAAGCCCCGCCCACTAGTGCCCATCTCTCCCTCATTAGCATAAACAGCAGCCCTGAGTGAGAAGCAGCCATCTGTCCATTATCCATTAGAGTGTTTGAGCTGCTGAAGATAATGTCCGCATAGACTAAGAGGATTATAGATGTGGCGTTTTAGATGAACAGCGACAGGAGCGACATAGACTGACAGAAGCAAGAAGCACACACTGAAGCACACATGCAGACCCGACCAGCACTGAGAACACAGCTAGTCCTGTTTTACATCTGCCACTATGCTGACACACAGGCGTTTGTAGCTCCGCCCTCTTTTGAAAAGAGCACAATCTGATTTGAATTTAAAGAGACGGTCACCAAAACGCCACAATTAGGATCAAAGACTAAAAGGGTCAGTTTCAGAGAGTTAGAGAACATTATTTGTGTGATATTTTAAGCTGAAACTTCACTACTATATTTAGAGACATCAGAGACGCATTTCACATCTTATACTTTTACAAGAAAAATAATAGGTCCACATTAAATGCAATAAAGGCAACGCAGTGGCGCAGTAGGTAGTGCTCTTGCCTCACAGCAAGAACGTCGCTGGGTCGCAGGTTCGAACCTCGGCTGGGCTGGGTCAGTTGGCGTTTCTGTTTGGAGTTTGCATGTTCTCCCTGCGTTCGCGTGGGTTTCCTCCGGGTGCTCCGGTTCCCCCACAGTCCAAAGACATGCAGTACAGGTGAATTGGGTAAGCTAAATTGTCCGTAGTGTATGAGTGTGAATGTGAGTGTGTGGAAATTCCCAGAGATGGGTTGCGGCTGGAAGGGCATCCGCTGCGTAAAAAATCATGCTGGATAAGTTGGTGGTTCATTCCACTGTGGCGACCCCGCAAGGGACAAAGCCGACAAGAAAATAAATGAATAAATGCATTAAAAATAAAGTACTTTTGACTCCAGTGAAACTGAAAAGGAGGACTTTATATTTACACTGGAGTAATATTTCAGTAGGCTATCTGCACTCCTGATTTGTGTTGTTGGTCCAGCGCAGATGAAGTCATATACATTCTGTTATATGATGCCATGCGGTGAGTTATGAGAGCCCGTCAGAAGGGCTGAAACTCCTGCCATTTTTTGCATCGGTTTCCCAGCGCTTTCAGCTCCGCCGCAGGGGTGGACACTTCATTCACGGCACATTGCGCTCTCATAATTACACACAAAACTTATTTAGATGCCAAGGCCAGTATAGTGAGGCTCTTAGATAACTCATCGCGTAAAATCCTATTAGCGCCCTGAAACAGACTTGATAGCTTTGTTGAATCTTTAACCAACTTCACGGTATCTTGGGATCTAATTAAAAAGACAATGGATTAAGATGCTGTGATGATTCTGATGCACCTGTGTGCCGAGATCACAGGGTATACTAATGCATTCACACAAATAAATAACCATGCATTTACTTTGAGTTAAATATACACAGTTGATTAGCCCCCCTGATTTATTCACCCCCCTGTTTATTTTTTCCCCAATTTCTGTTTAACAGAGATTTTTTCAGCACATTTCTAATCATAATAGTTTTAATAACTCATTTAATAACTGATTTATTTTCTCTTTGTCATGATGACAGTAAATAATATTAGACTAGATATTCTTCAAGACACTTCTATACAGCTTAAAGTGACATTTAAAGGCTTAACTAGGTTAATTAGGCTAACTAGGCAGGTTAGGGTAATTAGGCAAGTTATTGTATAGTGATGGTTTGTTCTGTAGACTATTGAAAAAATATATAGCTTAAAGCAGCTAATAATTTTGACCTTAAAATGGGTTTTAAAAAATTAAAAACTGCTTTTATTCTAGCTGAAATAAAACAAATAAGACTTTCTCCAGAAGAAAAAATATTAACAGACATACTGTGAAAATTTCCTTGCTCTGTTAAACATCATTTGAGTAATAATTAAAAAAGAATTCAAAGGGGGGCTAATAATTCTGACTACAACTGTATATATAATTTTCTTATATAAAAAAGTGCATTGCAATTTTATTTCTTCATATACAGTGGAAGTCAGAATTATTAGCCCTTCTGCACCTACTGATGTTTTGTCGTTAAACTAAATTAAAATCTACATTATTGCTGCTGTAAAAGCACCCTCATGAAACTGACAATAGTCGCACCAATCTGAAGATTTCAGTGGCTGAACAACACTTCTGTGCAGATAACCAAAGACTGAAGAATACACAAGACGTGTCACTCGTTTAGTTTTGAATGACATGATGTCATGATGAAATCCAGATTTGCCGCTCGTCTCCTTTTAAAAAAGACACGGCTCCAGTTTGTGTTGATCGTCCTGTGTCTACAGATTTGGTAAGTGTGTGTGATCAGTGCCTTTTGTTTGTTCATTAAGATGGCAAACTTAGTTTGTATAGTCAGCAGTGCTCTTTCAGTGTTTAAAGACAGACCATAGTCAAAATGATTTAGTTACTAAGTTTACAGTATGTTAATATCACTGCAATATTATAGTACAATATATGATGAAACTAATCAGGTCTAATCATTTTTTAGACCAAATTAATATAAATAAAATAAATTATGATCTGGAGAATATCTATATGAATATATATATGAAATGGTCGTGCCCAACTGAGCCTGGTTTCTCTCGAGGTTTTTTAAATCTTCACTTTCGCCAATTGGTGAAGTTTTTTCCTCGCCGCTGTCGCCTCTGGCTTGCATGGTTCGGGATCTGTAGAGCTGCGCATCGATGGATTTGCTCTTCAGTGTTTGGACTCTCAGTAGTGATTATTAACCCACACTGAACTGAGCTAAACTGAACTGAACTTAATCTCTGAAAACTGAACTGACACTGTTTCAATTCACTATAATCTTCCATGTGAAGCTGCTTTGACACAATCTACATTGTATAAGCGCTATACAAATAAAGATAAATTGAAATTGAATTGAATATCTGAGCTGCGCCTGAAACACCTGTTGGTGCACTTTTACAGCCAAAACTCTATTAAAAACATGTTTATCAGCAGAAAACATGTTCTAACTTTTCAGGCCTGTAGCCAGAGGGGGTATTCGGCAGACACACCCCTCACTGACAAAGCTCCAGAATTTGTCCCATACATGAGCTCATTTGTCCTATTTTGGCTGCTATGCTGCTCTGCCATCATCAATAATGAAAATAATCCATCGAAAAAGGCTTTAAGACCAAACGGAGTCCCCTGACGGCTGTTGACTATAGTCTTCTTTCACTGCTGTATTGTTTTTAAACAGAGAAAACATTTTACAGGTAACTTTTATTCTAAATCTTAGACCTTATTCCTGAAATAAAAATGAGCAATAAAAAGGTGTAAAGCACCAGAAGCGGACTATAATGTGAATAGATTTTGGCTATTGTTGATATCCAGGAATTCTCAAATTAAACCCTCACAGTAATGTAAAAACCGTAATTATACAAAGTATTATTCATATTATTTATTAAATTACACATTAATTGTGGTTTATTAACGTCTACTCCTACACCAAACCCTCACAGTAATGTATAAACAGTAATTATACCAAGTATTATTCATATTATTTATTAAATGAGACATTAATTGTTGTTTAATAATGTCTACTCCTACACCAAACTCTCACAGTAATGTAGAAACGGTAATTATATCCAGTAATATTCATATTATTAATTGAATTACACATTATTAGTACTGTATTGATGTCTACCCCAACCTAAACCTTAAACCCAGCCATCATAGTAATGTAAAAACCGTAATTGTACCAAGTATTATTCATATTATTTAATAAATGAGACCTTAATTGTGGTTTATTATTACCTCCACCCTAAACCCTCACAGTAATGTAAAAACAGTAATTATACAGAGTAATATTAACATTATTTATTAAATTACCCATAAATTGTATTTTATAAACATCTACCCTATACCCCAATCCTAAACCCAACCATCAAAATAATGTAAAATCAGTAAATAAACCCAGTATTTATTATATTACTTATTAAATTACACTATAATTGTATTTTATCAACATCTACCCCTACCCAAAACCCTCACAGTAATGTAAAAACAGTAATTATACCCAGTAATATTCATATTATTTATTAAATGACCCATTAATTGTTTTTTATTAACATCTACCCCTACCCAAAACTCTCACAGTAATGTAAAAACAGTAATTATACCCAGTAATATTCATATTATTTATTAAATGACCCATTAATTGTTTTTTATTAACATCTACCCCTACCCAAAACTCTCACAGTAATGTAAAAACAGTAATTATACCCAGTAATATTCATATTATTTATTAAATGACCCATTAATTGTTTTTTATTAACGTCTACCCCTACCCAAAACCCTCACAGTCATGTAAAAACAGTAATTATACCCAGTAATATTCATATTATTTATTAAATGACCCATTATTTGAATTTTATTAACATCTACTCTTACCCTAAACCCTCACAGTCAAATGTATTTTTTTTACCAAAGAGGCTAGAAAAATTCTGAAGAGTTCATTATTATTGCTTTATTATTATTATTATTATTATTATTATTATTGTTATTATTATTATTATGTTTTAATGATTATTTTTTAATTGAAAATGGCCAAATTGTGACTGAGGACAGTTGAATGTGCTGGCCAGTTTGTTTTTTGTCTAATAAATGACAGTCGGCTACAGTTTATTTACTTTAAAACTTCCTATTTTTCCTAATGATATATGATGTAATAAATTTGTATTTTAAAAATGCTTTAATTTTTCTTTATTGCAAATTTTTAGGAAATATTTTTAGTACATCAAAAAGTGTGATTATGATGACATCTGACTAGCTAATCCAGCCAAAAAAAAACAAAAGTACTGCTTAAAATGTCACTAAATGCAGTATTTAAATCTCATAGCTAAATAGAAACTGAGGTGTATAACTGCAAAAAGGTCCACTTTTAGAGAAAAAAGAACCAGCCCTTTCACCAGGCTGGCTACAGGCCTGTATACTATATAGTTTACTAAAAGTGCATTGAAAGTCTACTTTACAGTTTAAAATATAATAATAAGCATTTTGATGAATGCTGCATTGTCATTCCTCCATCCCGTCACTGCCTTACATGCTGTTAACATCCACTATTGCATACATATACACTCCGCTCCCGCTTGTTTCACCATAGTAAATTGCAAGATAAAGTGCGTTACCTGCTGTAATCAGGCTTGCTGTCTCGTTATGTGCATCATCATCATCGTCATCATCAGATACTGAACGCTTCCTCTTCTCCTCTGTCTTTTCACGATAATACACTGCGTGATGCAGAAACACCCATGACACACACACACACTCCGCAGACTCCCCTACTGACGTCAGATCCCCAGTGTGTGAGTGTGTGTGTGTCTCTCCCTCTCTCGCTTTACCAGCTCTACAACCTGATTGAGTTACATCGCGCGCGCGCACGTAATCTCACACCTTTTCCCGCGTGCACTCTCCCTCTCTTCAATGACACACACACGCACGCATCTGGCCCAAATATTAACATTGCATTCGTGCACAAATGATCCCGAGGCTGGTTTAGCCTGAATGATCGCCTTCAAGACAATGCACGAGTCCTGCGTATCGCGAAATGAACTGCGTGCGTCAGATGATAATGATGTGCATGAATGAGATGAGAAAGCCGTGTGTGTGTGTGTGTGTGTGTCTGTGCAATCATTACGCCGGCAGACACGTTAATATTTCAGCGTATAGGAGATGTCGCTGCCTTCTGGATGAATTTTGATAAGGAAACAATGGTGGATACCCTTGGGTGGATGCATTACAGCTCCATATGATCGTGATTCAATGGTGTATAACAATAATAATAACAATATATTTAATTAAAGCGCCTTTGGTGAAACTCAAGGTCACTGTACAACAGATATATAACATTTAATTCACTAAACCAGCAGTATGGAATAGAGAAATGACCAAGACCGACAATGCAAAATGGAGCAGCGCAGTAATAAGCAGGATAAATGGAGTGAAATACACAATGCACAATGCAGAATAGTGTATGGCAGCAGCTCACCGTGAAGTTCAGGGCTGGAAACCGCGCACTGGTGTCCGGATCCTGCTGTCCAGAGGTTTGCAGATGGAGATAGTCCTCCAGATTAGTGCAGATGGAGGTGTACTGTAGATCTGCGTGGATCAGCATCAGCGCACGGGGCTACATTGTTCATTTTCTCGCATCCACAACAACACTCCTGTAGCCACGCCCACCGGCGCTTCTGATTGGCTCGCAGACTCGGGGTGCTTCGCGCGAGCTATATTTAAAGAAAACAGCGCACATCTGCACAGCAAGAAGAGATACAGCTGCGGCCGGAAGTTAAGGAGAATTATTATTATTGTTTATTAAATTACACATTAATCTTATTTTATTTACCCTACGTCTACCCTAAACCAAACCCTCACAGTAATGTATAAACAGTAATTATACCGAGTATTATTCATATTATTTATTAAATTACACATGAATTGTGGTTTATCAACATCTACTCCTACCAAAAACCCTCACAGTAATGTAAAAACAGTAATTGTACCAAGTATTATTCATATTATTTATGAAATGAGACATTAATTGTTGTTTAATAACGTCTACCACTACCCAAAACCCTCACAGTAATGTAAAAACAGTATTTATACCCAGTAATATTCATATTATTTATTAAATAACTCATTAATTGTGTTTTATTAACCTCTACCACTACCAAAAACCCTCACAGTAATGTAAAAACAGTATTTATACCAAGTATTATTCATATTATTTATTAAATGACCCATTGTGTTTTATTAACCTCTACCACTTCCCAAAACCCTCACAGTAATGTAAAAACAGTAATTATACTGAGTATTATTCATATTATTAATTAAATTACACATTAATTGTATTTTATCAACATCTACCCTTACCCAAAACCCTCACAGTAATGTAAAAACAGTATTTATACCAAGTATTATTCATATTATTTATTAAATGACCCATTAATTGTGTTTTATTAACCTCTACCACTACCCAAAACCCTCACAGTAATGTAAAAACAGTAATTATACTGAGTATTATTCATATTATTTATTAAATGACCCATTAATTGTGTTTTATTAACCTCTACCACTACCCAAAACCCTCAAAGTAATGTAAAAACAGTAAAAATACCCAGTAATATTCATATTATTAATTAAATTACACATTAATTGTATTTTATCAACATCTACCCTTACCCTAAACCCTCACAGTAATGTAAAAACAGTAATTATACTGAGTAATATTCATATTATTAATTAAATTACACATTAATTATATTTTATTTAGCCTACGTCTACCCCAACCCTAAATCAAACCCTCACAGTAATGTATAAACAGTAATTATACTGATTAATATTCATATTATTTATTAAATGACCCATTAATTGTGTTTTATTAACCTCTACCCCTACCCAAAACCCTCACAGTAATGTAAAAACAGTAATTATACCCAGTAATATTCATATTATTTATTGAATGACCCATTAATTGTGTTTTATTAACCTCTACCCCTACCCAAAACCCTCACAGTAATGTAAAAACAGTAATTATACAGAGTAATATTCATATTACTTATTAAATCACACATTGAATTGTATTTATTACATCTATACCCTACCCTCATCATATAATTTGTAATGGTATTAATGATTAACTCTAAAATAATTGAGGTTTTAAACCAATGTTGGGTCAGATATTGACAAGCCAAACGATGGGTTAAAACAACCCAGTTTTTTTAGAGTGACATAATGCAAATTGTATTGGTTTTAATGGAAACTGTACTGGTCCTGATAATTATTTTGCCTTCTATTGGTTGCATAATAAAACCAATAAGCCATGTCCCAAAATAAACCAGAAACTATGAAATGTGCTGATTTTATGGGTAAAGTTTGATGGTTTCTATAGTTTTATTTTTCTGAACAGCCAGTTATTTTAAGCTTATTTCTATGAATGTGCAAAACTTAAGATTAATTGATATGTGTTTGCTTTTTAAATGTCTTTTCACAGACATTTTAGACTAAAATAAGTATTTACATCTGCGTTTTAAATATATGCTTTTAAAAAAAATCCATAAAATATATCTGCTTATGTTATATCGTAATGTTAGAAGTATTCAAAACTCGATCAATTGCACATTTTATTTGCAATTAGACAACCACTTTAATAATAATAATAATAATAATAACAATAATAATACTATCTAAAAACATAATAGACATTTTTGTACAGGTAAAATGTAAATAATTGCGCCCACATTTATAATAAAACTAAAATAAGGTCCAAAATTATATAGATAGGCATAAAACAATCAATCATTGGATTAATTTATTGTGAAATTACCTGTAAATTCAGCAGCAGTGTCTCTAAAGAGAAGTGTTTATTATGCTGCACCATGTTCAACATTGAATGGTATTTTGGCACAGTTTATGAATAAAAACGCGCATGTGCAGCTAAAAAATTAGCCATTACGTCAATCTGCTTCCCTCTTGTGGCCAAACTGAGAAATCGCATAATAAAATGCTCTAAATACAGTTATAAAACGCACACACAAGATATTTCAAAATATAATAATTTAATAAATTATTTTACAATCATGTTCAAATATTAAAATATCTAAAATCAGTCAAGAAACTGTTATTAAAATAGAAAATTAAGTGTATTGCAAAAGTAATCTTTTCTGCATCCTAATTTGAGCGTCCCTTATTGTCAAGTGACAAGTTTGTAACGCTGGTCTGGTCTGTTGATAATTATTGACTTTTAGTAGTGAGCAGGTAAAGTTTCTCTGTAAGTGAATCCAGTCCCCAGGATCTGTACTTCTCCCCAAAGACGTCCACAGACTGCAGCAGGTCAATATTACAGCTTCCTCCTGGAAAAACAGAGAAGATTACTGGAGGAATTATGCAGGAATAAAGCAAATAATGCATTAATAATAATACATAATAATAAGAAATAATGCATAATAGTAATAATAAATAGTAATAATACACAATAATAATACTACTACTACTACTACTACTAATAATAATAATACTAACAAATATTGCATAATTACATAATATTAATAATACATAATAATAATAATAACAAATAATTACATAATAGTAATAAATAATAATAACAAATAATGCATATTATATAATAATAATAATAAATAATAACAACAAATAATTACATAATAATGGTAATAAATAATAATAACAAATAATGTACAATAATTGCATAATAATAATAATAATAATAATAATAATAATAATAAATAAACCATAATAATTACATAAGAATAAATAATAATAACAACAAATAATGCAAAATAATAAATAATAATAATAAATTATAACAACAAATAATTACATAATAATAGTAATAAATATTAATAACAAATAATGCACAATAATTACATAATAATAAATAATAATAACAAATAAAGCATAATAATTACATAATAATAACAACAAATAATGCAAAATAATAAATAATAATAAATAATAACAACAAATAATTACATAATAATAGTAGTAATAAATAATAATAATAAATAAAGCATAATAATTACATAATAATAAATAATAATATTAACAAATAGTGCATAATATTAAATAATAATAATAAATAATAACAACAAATAATTACATAATAATAGTAATAAATAATAATAACAAATAATGTACAATAATTACATAATAATAAATAATAATAACAAATAAACCATAATAATTACATAATAATAAATAATAATAACAACAAATAATGAAAAATAATAAATAATAATAATAAATAATAACAACAAATAATTACATAATAATAGTAATAAATAATAATAACAAATAATGTATAATAATTACATAATAATAAATAATAATAATAACAAATAATGCAAAATAATAAATAATAATAATAAATAATAACAACAAATAATTACATAATAATAGTAATAAATAATAATAACAAATAATGCATATTAATTACATAGTAATAAATAATAATAACAAATAATGCATATTAATTACATAGTAATAAATAATAATAACAAATAAAGCATAATAATTACATAATAATAAATAATAATAACAACAAATAATGCAAAATAATAATAATAAAAACAAATAATTACATAATATTAATGATAATAATAATAATAATAACAACAACAACAATAAATAATGCATAAGATTACATAATAATAATAAATAATAATAACAACAAATATTGCAAAATAATAAATAATAATAGTAATAAATAATAATAACAAATAATGCATAATAATAACATAATAATATTAATAATAATAACCAATAATGCATAATAATAACATAATAATAATGATAATAATAAATCATAATAACAAACAATGCATAATAATTACATAATAATAATAATAATAATAATAATAATAATAATAATAATAACAAATAATGCAAAATAACAAAAACAGGTCAGTGACCAAAACTCACCAAATACAGTTTTTATGTTGTCTTCTGACACGAAGAATGGTGGACCTGCATGTCAGATGTGGCAAACGAAAAGATCAACGTTTAGTAATCTTCTTCTTCCAGAAAGAGTCTTTTTAAAATTTTGATTATTGCATATTTTAATAAACATTTCAACCATTATTAACATAAACATAGAAAGCAAACCAACAGACAATAATATTCATATTTTACAATGCTAATTAATGAAAAATATATTTTAAAAAAAGCCCTCCTGTCAAATATTTCCCAAGTGATGTTGAACAGATTTTTCACAGTATTTCCTCTAATATTTTTTCTTCTGGAGAAAGTCTTATTTGTTTTATTTCGGCTAGAATAAAAGCAGATTTTAATTGTTTTAAACCAATTTTAAGGTCAATATTATTAGCCCCCTTAAGCAATATTAGTTCTGGATTGTCTCCAGAACAAACCACTGTTATACAATGACTTGCCTAATTACCCTAACTTTACCCTAATTACCCTAGTTAAGCCTTTAAATGTCACTTTAAGCTGAATACTAGTGTCTTGAAGAATATCTAGTAAAATATTATGTGTTATCATCATGGCAAAGAGAAAAGACATCAGTTATTAAAACTATTATGATTAGAAATGTGTTGAAAAAAATCTTCTCCGTTAAACAGAAATTAGATAAAAAGGAGGGCTCATAATAAATAAAAAAATAAAAGAAATTCACAGCAGGGCTAATAATGTGTCTTTCACATATACTTAACAAATATATAGATAGATAGATAGATAGATAGATAGATAGATAGATAGATAGATAGATAGATAGATAGATAGATAGATAGATAGATAGATAGATAGATAGATAGATAGATAGATAGATAGATAGATAGATAGATAGATAGATAGATAGATAGATAGATAGATTAAAACAGTTTGTAGATAGATAGATAGATAGATAGATAGATAGATAGATAGATAGATAGATAGATAGATAGATAGATAGATAGATAGATAGATAGATAGATAGATAGATAGATAGATAGATAGATAGATTAAAACAGTTTGTAGATAGATAGATAGATAGATAGATAGATAGATAGATAGATAGATAGATAGATAGATAGATAGATAGATAGATAGATAGATAGATAGATAGATAGATAGATAGATAGATAGATAGATAGATTAAAACAGTTTGTAGATAGATAGATAGATAGATAGATAGATAGATAGATAGATAGATAGATAGATAGATAGATAGATAGATAGATAGATAGATAGATAGATAGATAGATAGATAGATAGATAGATAGATAGATAGATAGATAATGCACACAAACACACACACACACATATTGTCAAAACAAATTTTTATTTTTGATGTGTTTAATTGCCAGTAATCTTTGCCGAGCATTAATTGTAAGTGAATAATTGTGTACCTTCATACAGCTCAGGATTATATTCCAGCGTGTCCAGCAGATATCTGCAGTCGCTGCTCATTAAAGACACAAGCAGACTCGCGTACCTTCAGGAGGAAAATACAGTGACACTCATAAATAAATAAATACAGACATTAAATATTAATTTAACTCTTACTTTTGCCGGTCACATGGGTTAATAGCCACCAGTGCTCCTCGATCCCAGATTCCTCCAAAGTGTCCCGCAACAGCACTGGATATATGGACAAAAACACATGAACTGTTTCCGTATTGTTTGCACTTTGTGTTTATATACGGTGGTGAGTTGCATTATGGGATGTTGATCTCTGCTCTGTCCACTTCTGATGGTGAAAATTCAACTCTACAGTTTCACAAAGTGACTTTTCAAGAGTTCACACTTAGCTCATGATTTATCACATAGATTGTTTGACGTGCTGTCCCGGGAGAGAGCCCTGAGCTCAAGGGATCCTCGGGCCCAGGGCTCCCCCCTTTCACATGGCGTGGGGAAATTGAGCTGAGGTCGATCTCAAACTCCCCCGCTGCTGAGGCCAAGGTGAACTTCCTGAGAGTAAGACACTAAAAAAAAGATTTAGGCTTATTTTATCTATAATATAAAGCATATTTGGACGGTGGGAGGAAACCAGGGAAACCTGGGGAAACCCATGCGGACACGGGGAGAAAATACCAGATGGCCCAGCAAGGATCCGACGCCATTGGTATTCTTGCTGGGAAGCAACAGTGCTAGTCACTGGGCCACCGTGCCGCTCATTCTGGATAAAGGAGGAAGAAGGAGAGGAAGGGTTTTTTTTCCAGACGAAGATAGTTGTAGAAAGGAAATGAGGATATATATAGTGACTTGGGATCCTTTGATTGGAAGATCATGATTAGCTAATGTGGGTCAGCTGGTCAGCTGGGTGACATTGCAGAGGTTTGAAATAATAATATTATGTATAAGAAATAATAATATCTAGATCAGGGCTGCTCAATCCTGTTCCTGGAGATCGACCTTCCTGCAGATTTGTGTTGCAACCCATATCAAACACACCTGCCTGTAATTATCAAGTGCTGTTCAGGTCCTAATGAATTGGTTCAGGTGTGTTTGATCAGGGTTGGAGCTGAACTATGCAGGAAGGTAGATCTCCAGGAACAGGATTGAGCACCCCTGATCTAGAGAAATAACGGAAATGTGCTGGAATTTATTACAAGGTTCTGTAGCGTATTATACAACACCAACCCAGACAATATAGCACTGCAGACTATTATTTAGTTATACACATGTTCAGAAGTCACTTTCTTTTAAACCTTTCAAGGTTAAAAGTTGTTGGAAGAAAGATCAAGATCTCATAATGCAATTCAAAAGCAGAAAAATAAAAACATGAATCACAAAATACAGAAAACTGTTAATTTACGGATATTTTTACAGTGTAGACAAGAGTAAATGTACACTGCATAAAATACTATTCTTATTTTTTGTAAATAAAATATCTCAAAAGTCTTTCATCAAGAAGCATTTTTTAGACTAACAATATTTACAGTCTTGTTTTCAGAAATAATGAGTCAAAATTAAGTGAGCTTTTCCTTAATATAAGCAGAATAATCTGACAATGTGAGGATTCTGCCACTTCGGTCTTGTTAATTCTTGTTTTGGAGTCCAGACACTAGTCCTGTCCTGTCTATGTTGTGTTTAGTGGTGGAAAGAGTACTGAAAAATCATACTCAAGTAAACGTACCATTACTTGCCTAAAAATGTAAACCCAGGCTCATTCTGAAAACAGTCCTCTACACATGTTTCTAGAGGCAGTGAAATATGTCCCGGGAGGTATGTATTTTTGCAGTTTTTGTTTTCGTGAATCCACGAGAGGCCGCTGTGTATGCTTTTTGAGATCTCAAATTTCTTTGCGCCTGCTGTTCTCGCGTAAACCCACCAGAGGCCACTGACTGACCGACCAATCGACTGACCCACCCTCCTCCTTCCCTAAACTCAACCAATTTTATCGATTGACCCACCTGCTCACCCACTTCCCTAAACCCAACCAACAAGTTTCAAAAGCAATCCAGAAAAAAAAAAGAAAAGCCGTCGTCTGATTTTACCACGTCTTCAGATTTTACCACATTCTCACCTTGTTATTTGCTCGTTTATTATATTTTTTGGATTCTGTTTTTGTCTTACCTCTGGAACCGCTCTTCACCACACTCAAACCCCGTTGTGGTCAACTCCTCTCTGCATCTTAAGTCCGCCGACGTACACGACGAGATAACGGGACAAACTGGTTGCAGCGGGAAAGTCGTCCACACGGAGGTAAGCGGTCAGCTTGTCAACGTGAAAAGGAACGGCGTCGCACCGCCCCGTAGCGTTCGATTTAAAAAATGAATTGCAGCCATACGTACCTCTGGCTACACAACTTGCAGTCTCCAGAAATGTACATAGGACTACGTTTTCTTACATCATCTTTTTGATTTATTTTGTAATAAACCCGGGCAACGCAGTGGCGCAGTAGGTAGTGCTGTCGCCTCACAGCATGAAGGTCGCTGGTTCGAGCCTTGGCTGGGTCAGCTGGCGTTTCTGTGTGGAGTTTGCATGTTCTCCCTGCGTTTGCGTGGGTTTCCTCCGGGTGCTTCGGTTTCCCCCACAGTCCACACACATGCAGTACAGGTGAATTGGGTAGGCTAAATTGTCTGTAGTGTATGTGTGTAAATGAGTGTGTATGGATGTTTCCCAGAGATGGGTTGCGGCTGGAAGGATATCTGCTGCGTAAAACATGTGCTGGATAAGTTGGCGGTTCATTCCGCTGTGGAGATCCTGGATTAATAAAGGGACTAAGCCGAAAAGAAAATGAATTAATGTAATAAACCCATATTTTTGTCCATGCAACTGAGTCCTCATCCTTCCCCAACCCAAGCTCTGACAGCCAATGGGGTAAGCAACATAGTCTAGATCTCACTTTGAAATAACATTAACTTGCATCCCCCATTTGCAGATAATTTTGCTTGTTTTAAGGAAAAACTCACCTAATTTTGACTCATTATTTCTGAAAACAAGACTATATTATTTACTTGTCTTGAAAATGCTTCTTGATTTAAGAGTTTTTAGATATTTGGACTAGAAACAAGACACAAACTCCTTTTTGCAGCGTGCTTTATATGCTTGCTCATCTATAATTAGAAAGTATAAAAGCATACCTGGAGAACTTGTATAAATCACACTGATAGATGGAGATCTTTCCATCTGTGCTCTGTGAACAAGGAAAAAGCATTAGTGGAGAGGACAAAACCCTGATGCATTAATAAAAGCTGAAGCGCTGCTCAATAAGAGTGCATGGCACTGATGAATGCTATCATGACAAACACTGTTCTTACTTTATTTATATATTTATTCATTCATTCATTCATTTTCTTTTCGGCTTTGTCCCTTTATTAATCTGGGGTCGCCACAGCGGAATGAACCGCCAACTTATCCAGCATATGTTTTACACAGTGGATACTCTTCCAGCTACAATCCATCTCTGGGAAACATCCATGCACACTCATTCACACACATATACTACGGACATTTTTAACCTACCCAATTCACCTGTACTGCATGTCTTTGGACTGTGGGGGGAAACCGGAGCACCCGGAGGAAACCCACGCGAACGCAGGGAGAACATGCAAACTCCACACAGAAACGCCAACTGACCCAGCCGAGGCTCAAACCAGCGACCTTGCTGTGAGGCGACAGCTCTACCAACTGCGCCACTGCGTCGCCATATATATATAGTCCAAACACATGCGCTATATGGCAATTGAATGAACTAAAGTGGCCGTAGTGTATAAGTGTGTGTGAATGAGTGTGTATGGGTGTTTCCCAGTACTGGGTTGCATCCGCTGCGTAAGACATACGCAGGAATAGTTGGTGGTTCATTCCGCTGTGGTGACCCCTGATAAATAAGGGACTAGAAAATGAATGAATTTTGGGAGATTTGAGAATCATTCAGTACATTGTAATATCTGGTATTATTATTATCTGTTTATTTATGGTTGTGAGTTGCATTATGGGATGTTGATCTCTGCTCTGTCCACTTTTGATGTTGAAAATTCAACTCTACAGTTTAACAACGTGACTTTTAGTGACATTTTAGTGCAGTTTGACATAATATATTATATAAGAAATAATATCTATAGAAATAAGTGTGGGGCAACGCAGTGGCGCAGTAGGTAGTGCTGTTGCCTCACAGCAAGAACATCGCTGGGTCGCAGGTTCGAACCTCGGCTAGGCTGGGTCAGTTGGCGTTTCTGTGTGGAGTTTGCATGTTCTCCCTGCGTTCGCGTGGGTTTCCTCCGGGTGCTCCGGTTTCCCCCACAGTCCAAAGACATGCAGTACAGGTGAATTGGGTAAGCTAAATTGTCCATAGTGTATGAGTGTGAATGAGTGTGTGGATGTTCCCAGAGATGGGTTGCGGCTGGAAGGGCATCCGCTGCGTAAAACCATGCTGGATAAGTTGGCGGTTCATTCCGCTGTGGCGACCCCGCAAGGGACAAAGCCGACAAGAAAATGAATGAATGAATGAATGAAATAAGTGTGTAAAATAACAGAAAATATTGGCAGTTTATTACAAGGTGTTTGTAGTGTAATATACAACACCAACACACACAATACATCATAAGAAAAAAAAGGTCAAGATCCCATAATGCAATTCAAAAACATAAATAAACATAATTTTTTTAAAATAAAAACATAAATAATTACAAAATAAACTAAATAAACTGCTAATACAGTTGCAATCATAATTATTAAACCCCCTGAATTATTAGCCCCCCTGTTTATTTTTTTTTTATGATGACAGTAAGTAATATTTGACTAGATATTCTTCAAGACACTTCTATATAGCTTAAAGTGACATTTAAAGGCTTAACTAGGTTAATTAGGGTAACTAGGCAGGTTAGGGTAATTAGGCAAGTTATTTTATAATGATGGTTTGTTCTGTAGACTATCGAAAATATAAAGCTTAAAGGGCTAATAATTTTATCCTTAAAATGGTTTTTAAAAAATTAAAAACTGCTTTTATTCTAGCCGAAATAAAACAAATAAGACTTTTTCCAGAAGAAAAAATATTATCAGACATACTGTGAAAATTTCCTTGCTCTGTTAAACATCATTTGGGAAATATTTAAAAAAGAAAAAAAAATTCATAGCGGGTTTAATAATTCTGATTGCAACTGTATATGTCTGTAATGTAATATATGTATATTTTTTTTTTACAGAGTAGATGGGACTTGCTTTTGGATGCCCAAAAAAGAATCTTATAAATGTATGATGCATGGATACAGTAATGCTTTCTGGCTGATTATATCCTTGAGAGATGTTCAGATACCTTGAAAAGCTTTGCTCCAGGAATACCTGCCACTGCTTCTTCATTATACGCCAGATTTTGCTCCTGAAAAAACTCTTTAATTCCTTTTTCAGAAATTTCAACTCCAACAACCGTGTGCCCCAGATCAGCCAGCCTGAGAAAACAAAGCATTTAAGTGAGCTTTAGGAAGATTTTTAACAGTATTCTTTAAAACAAAACACTATATCCTGTACCATTTCATATCTACAGCCTTTCCACAAAGCGGGAAGAAGAACCGAACCTCCTGTCGTCCACAAATGAGTTTGTCCACGTTAGCTTTCAGCAAACTGACAGCAAAGAGAACAAAAATAAAAAACTTTATTCTGTTGTCTGAATTACATTTAGATTATAGACAGAACATAGAATGAACATTAAAGATAAAGACACTTTATTGTTATTGTAATAATATGACAACAAAATGGCAACGCAGTGGCGCAGTAGGTAGTGCTGTTGCCTCACAGCAAGAACGTCGCTGGGTCGCAGGTTCGAACCTCGGCTGGGCTGGGTTAGTTGGCGTTTCTGTGTGGAGTTTGCATGTTCTCCCTGCGTTTGGGTGGGTTTCCTCCGGGTGCTCCGGTTTCCCAAAAGTCCAAAGACATGCAGTACAGGTGAATTGGGTAAGCTAAATTGTCCGTAGTGTATGAGTGTGAATGAGTGTGTGTGGAAGTTCCCAGTGATGGGTTGCGGCTGGAAGGGCATCCGCAGTGTAAAATCGTGCTGGATAAGTTGGCGGTTCATTCCGCTGTGGCGACCCCGCAAGGGACAAAACCGACAAGAAAATGAATGAATGACAACAAAATTTTGTTTTGGCAGACCAACAGCGATAGGATATACAAGACTAAACAAAATATAAACAAAAAGATAAGTGCGCTAAACTGTAATAAATATAATATAATAACCCAGTCCTGGGCATCACGGTGGTGCAGTGGGCAGCACGATTGCCTCACAGCAAGAAGGTTGCTGGTTCGAGTCTCGACTGAATCAGTTGGCATTTCTGTGTGGAGTTTGCATGTTCCCCCCGTGTTGGTGTGGGTTTCCTCCGGGTGCTCCGGTTTCCCCCACAGTCCAAACACATGTGCTATAGGGGAACTGATGAACTAAATTGTCCGTAGTGTATGTGTGTGAATGAGAGTGTATGGGTGATGAGTGAACAGTGATGGGTTGCAGCTGGAAGGGAATCCGCTGCATAAAACATATGCTGGATAAGTTGGCGGTTCATTCCGCTGTGGCAAAAAGAAAATGAATGAATGAATGACTGAATGAGTTTGTGTGTTTACTTGTGCACATCAGATCTGTGGAAACCAATTCTTCCCTCCTGCCAGCGGTTCTCCCACTCAGATAGATCCATCGCCCGGTCAGCCTGCGCAGACATCTCCCAATGCTGTGGGCATATAATCACATGCAGAATAATCATGCACGGAGAAAAAAGACAGAGAATAAGAGGCTGATAAACATTTTAAAATGAAAAGAACTGAGCAAGATACGTTGATAATATAATGACCAGACAATATTAAAAACAGAGCTTCTATATAAATATCTTTATTATATCATGATTAATCGAATCCAAAATAAATGTTTGTTTTGACATAATATATGTGTGTGCATTCTTTATATTTACAATGCATATGTGATACCCACACACATACTCTAAAAACAAAACTATTTTGTTACAAAGACATTTAAATGCATATGTAATCTGTATCATTTACATATATGTTTTATATCTAATAATATATACACTACCAGTCAAAAGTTTGGGGTCAGTTTTTTAATTTTTCATATTATATTTTAAAGAAAATTATTCTGTTCATCAAGGCGGCATTTATTAAATGTAAATAAATTGTTAAATATCTATTAAAATTGTATATAACTGCTTTCTTACTGTGTGTAGTTTCAAATGAAATTATTACACCAGTCATTATTGCTTTTATTACTATTACATTAATAATAATAATAATATAAATAATAATAATTAATATTAGAGTGATTTCTGAAGGATCATGTGACTCTGAAGCCTGGAATAATGAAGCTGAAAATTAATTTTTAAAATCACTGGAATAAATGATTTAATTAAATAATAAACTACGTTTGAACAGTTATTTTATAGTGCAATAACATTTCACAATTTTACAATTTGTACTGTATTTATGATGAAATAAATGCTAAAATTAATTTAACAATCCTACTGACCCCAAACATTTGACTGCTAGTGTGTATATTTTATTTATTTTTCTCAGGATCTCTATGTGTAGATTCAGTCATTTCACTTTTGTGGCAAAGAATATTATTTTCATTGCTTTTAAATTTAAATAACTGAACATAAACAAAGGATTTTGAGACAAGAGTTAAATGTGGAAGAATATTTCAGATGGTGTTTAGAGGTTTAGAGGTCACTGTAGTTTTTTATTTATTTATTTTCTTCAGTGTAGTTCATGTGTAATATAACATTTAAAAGAATTTCAATTTCTTTATTTAATCAAAATGAGGTAAAAGTAGTAATAACACAATAATAGTTATTTTTCCACACTCATTATTAAGCTGCTGATTAGAAACATTACGATTTTAGATCATAAATATTTATTTAATCTTCTGATCCATACCCAATGTGAAAATACTACACATACGTTGAATGCATTATGAGGGTCAAAATGTATGGATTATTATAGTATAGTGAATTATTAGCACAAAATTAGTACAAAAAGTAGTTTGGCAGTGTAAAATCACCTGACCAACTTGTATAATCACGATGACAATGCATTTACAGTATTATCTCATCAGCTTCGAGTGTCTATCAGTGCTAAACATGACACATTATTATTATGATTTAAATAAATTCATCATTTGGCTTATTAAAACTGATTATAAGACAATAAAAGCATTACATTTAGACGTAACTTTTAATATAATGTCACTTTTGCGTGTTTCAATGTTTTAATGCGTCGTTTGAATGATCATGCTCGGCCCAAAATTAAAAACAGAGTACTACACATGCATTGTGAATCTGCAGCAGTCACTGTAAATGTATTTTTGATTAATAATATTCATGAAAATAAACTCACATTGTCAAGTTCACTGTCCGCCGACTGGCTTGTGGCTTCGGTTTCGTAACAGGAAGAATTTGTACATGATGGGCGTGGCTTTCTTCATGACGCCACACGCAGTGCAGACGCTTTAAAGGGATACAGCATATGCATAATTTTTGTGACACCCTACAACAATAATTCATATTTTTTCCATGAATGTGAGGGGTAGGTTTAGCGTTGGGGCAGGGGTAAACGTCAATATAATACAATTTAATGGGTAATTTATTAAATAATATAAAAAATTGTCGTTATAATTAGTGTTTTTACATTACTATGAGGGTTGGGATTAGGGGTGGTGTTGGGGTAGACGTTAATAAAATACAATTCAATTGGTAATTTAATAAATAATGTAAATAATTATCGTTAACTACGAACCGCAGCTGTATCCCGCTTCAAAGCAGAGCGGCCTTTCATGATTAGCTGTTGCCAGGATACCGCGCACGCTACCGTTTCCAGAGTTTACTGTGGTGAAATGTGTATGTGAATTATGGCAGAATCAGCGACTGAAACGGTAGGAAACACACTCGCTTTTCAAGTCTTTTCCAGAAAAACCGTGAATATAAACAGAGAGAATGTGTTTAGGACAGGGGTGTCCAAACTCAGTCCTGGAGGGCCGGTGTCCTGGAGAGTTTAGCTCCAACCATAATCAAACACACCTGAACCAGCTAATCAAGCTCTTAACGTTACTAGATAACCGTTATACTAGAAACTTCCTGACAGGTGTGTTGAAGCAAGTTGGAGATAGACTCTTCAGGACAGTTTGGACACCTCTGGTTTAGGACTAGCTGCTGTTTCTCATATAAACAGTTGGATTATTGGAACACTTGTTTGCTCAGTTAATGCTGAGTTTACAGATAATATGTGATATATATATATATATATATATATATATATATATATATATATATATATATATATATATATATATATATATATATATATATATTTATTTTCATATAAAACACCAAGGAGCATTATATGTGCCTTTATGTAGTTTTGTGTAGTTTGTATTTATTATTATGGTGTGAGTGTTTATTTAATCAATTATCATTCGTGTAAAAGACCTAAAATACGCATTTATTTGTTTGTTTGTTTGTTTGTTTGTTTGTTTGTTTGTTTGTTTGTTTGTTTGTTAAACACACATGAAAACCCATTGTTTTTTTTTAAAGCTATGCATTAATTATTCCACATGCACTGATCACTTTTAAATATATTTATTTGTGTATCAATATTATAAAAATGTAACTCCAACGGGCATTGTTTATGCATTTGTTTATGTAATTTGTTTAGTTAGTGTGTTTGTATATTTAATTTTTCATTTATCATTCATGTCAAATATTTATTTATTTATTTATTTTATTTATTTATGTCTGAGTAATATTGACAACTCAACCAATAAGAAAGACAGATCTGAAACATCACCTTATTGTATTAAATAATTATTGTTATTAATATAATATACAAAACCAAGGGATATTCATTTGTTCATTATATCATATTTATTTATTCATTTATTATGTGTGTTAAAAAAAGTGTTTAAAAAAGAGTCATTACTTTAAAATACAAAATCAAAGGAAATTTTATTTTTTTATTTATTTTTTTATGAATGTCTAAGTAATATTGATAACTCAAAAAAACAATCAAAAATCTAAGCAAAAAGACAAAATTATTATTATTATTATTATTATTATTATTATTGATATAAAATACAAAACCAAGTGACATTCAGTAATTAATTTTTATTTATTGATTTATTATATGTATGTGGTTTTGTTTTTTTGTTTGTTTGTTTGTTTGTTTGTTTGTTTGTTTGTTTGTTTGTATAAATTATCTT
Organism: Danio kyathit; assembly: GCA_903798195.1. Lineage (NCBI taxonomy): Eukaryota > Metazoa > Chordata > Actinopteri > Cypriniformes > Danionidae > Danio > Danio kyathit. The sequence goes on along the minus strand of LR812537.1, from coordinate 58,496,334 downwards.
TAATTGAGGGACATTTATTTCTTCATTAATTAATTAATTTATTTAAATTTATTCATTACATTAATTTTTTATTATGATCATTTAATTGTGAAAATCTGAAAATCACTTTGTACTATGACATATGACATTTTTTATAACTGTACAATTGAGTTCAGCTAACTTTTAGAAGATCATAACTAATAATAAACAAATAACAAAGAGTAATGTTTTCTCAATTTCCCATTATTATACCAGGCAGCGAACCCTTCATCTGGACGGTGGATCTGGAACGACGAACCATACATATTATAAAATGTAACTCCAATGGGCATTGTTTATGCATTTGTTTATGTAGTTTGTTTAGTTAGTGTGTTTGTATATTTAATTTTTCATTGATCATTCGTGTCAAATAGGCATTTATTTATTTATTTGTTTATTTGTTTATTTTTTTATTTGTTTTTCATTTTTGTAAAGCTATGCATTCATTAAATAATATACATTGATCATTTTTAAAATATATTTATTTGTGTATCAATACATGTAAAACTAATGGGCATTATTTATGCATTTGTTTATGTAGTTTATGTTTTATTCATTCATTCATTTTCTTTTCGGCTTAGTCCCTTTATTACTCAGGGGTCGCCGCAGCGTAATGAACCGCCAACTTATCCAGCATATGTTTTACGCAGCGGATGCCCTTCCAGCCGCAACCCATCACTGGGAAACATCCACACTCATTCACACACACTCATACACTACCGTCAATTTTAGCATATACCCAATTCACCTGTACCACATGTGTTTGGACTGTGGGGTAAACCAGAGCACCCGGAGGAAACCCACGCCAACACGGGGAGAACATGCAAACTCCACACAGAAACACCAACTGACCCAGCCGAGGCTCGAACCAGCGACCTTCTTGCTGTGGGGCGAACGTGCTACCCACTTCGCCACCGCGACGCCCATCCCTGTCAAATAGGCATTTATTCATTTATTTGGCATTCATTTTTGTAAAGCTATGCATTAATTAATATACACTGATCATTTTTAAACTTTTATTTGTGTATTAATAATATAAAATGTAACACTAATGTGCATTATTTATGCATTTATGTAGTTTATGTTTAGTTTGTTAGTGTATATAGTTATTTATTCATTTATCATTCGTGTCAAATAGGCATTTATTTATTTATTTATTTATTTATTTATTTTTATTTATTTATTTATGTCTGAGTAATATTGACAACTCAAATAACCAATTAAAAAGACAGATCTGAAACATCACCTTATTATATTAAATAATTATTAATATAAAATACAAAACCAAGAGATATTCATTTGTTCATTTATTCATATTTATTTATTCATTTATTATATGTGTTTGTTTATTTGTTTAAAAAGTGTCATTACTTAGAAAATACAAAACCAAGGGACATTATTTATTTATTTATTTATTTATTTATTTATTTATGAGTGTCTAAGTAATATTGACAACTCAAAAAACCAATCAAATATCCAATCAAAAAGACAAAATTGTTATTATTATTATTATTCATTCATTTTCTTTTTGGCTTTGTCCTTTTAATAATCTGGGGTCGCCACAGTGGAATGAACCGCCAACTTATCCAGCATATGTTTTTACGCAGCGGATGCCCTTCCAGCTGGAACCAATACTGGGAAACACCCATACACTCGTACATTCACTATGGCCAATTTAGCTTATTCAATTCACGTATAGCTCATGTTTTTGGACTGTGGGGGAAACCGGAGCACCCGGAGGACATGCAAACTCCACACAGAAATGCCAACTGACCCAGTTGGGGCTCGAACCAGCGAACTTCTTGCTGTGAGACGATTGTGCTACCCACTGCGCCACCATGCTGTCTTTATTATTAATATTATTATTATTTTTTTAACTATATAAAATACAAAACCAAGGGACATTCAGTAATTAATTTTTATTTATTGATTTATTATATGTATGTGTTTGTTTGTATAAAAAGTGTCATTAATTGAGGGACATTTATTTGTTCATTAATTAATTAATTAATTTTCATTCATTTTCTTTAATAATTTAAAAAATCACTTTATTCTGTGACATGATTTTTTATAACTGTACAATTGAGTTCAGCTGACTTTTAGAAGATCATAACTAATAATAAACAAATAACAAAGAGTAATGTTTTCTCAATTTCCCACTATTATACCAGGCAGCGAAGCCTTCATTTGGACGGTGGATCTGGAACAACGAAACACAAAGCCTGGAGTTCATCAGGTACAATTTAAATCACATTTTATTAATCCGTCACAGTTTGACTTGGTTATGCACTTGTTATTTTCTTCACATTTTCAATTGTTTGCAGTTCAGAAGCCAAAGTAGAGGTGAAAGAGGCGAAAAAAACCAAGACATCCACATATCAGGAGCATGTCAGAAAGCATCTGGAGAAATGGCAAAGGCATGCGTAACTTGTTGAATTTCACACTTTACAATAAGGTTTCATTACTTCATGTATTTACTAACATGAATTAATTATAAACAATACTTGAAAAGCATTCATTAATCATAGTTCAACATTACTAATGCATTGTTAACATCCATATTCATGCGTGTTAACGTTAGTTAACGCACCATGAGTTAGCATGAACTAACGATGAACAAATACTGTAATAAATGTATGGTTCATTGGTTCTTCATGTAATTATCTAACGTTAACTATTACAACCTTATTGTAAAGTTGACTTAAAGGTCATGTGAAGGGCTTTAAAATGTGCATTTTATTATTTATTTGACGTTTAATGTAATCTCTGCCACACACAACTGTGTTTAAACCCCTTATAAATGTGATTTATGCATAATAGCTCCACTTTAATATCTCCCTTCTCCTCATGGTGGTCTTCATGTATAATTCTGTGCATCTGATTTACCCCGTTTCATTTTTCTCAAAGCAACACAGCAAGATCCGATCAACTGGAGGCTTTCAAGACCTCAATAACACGCTCACAGAAGATGTGTGTCACAATTCAGGACGTTAAATGTACGTTTGTGCATAATCAAAGCAATATGAGTCAAGAGAAATGCCATTTTGATGATTTATTGTATGTTGAATGTGTTGCAGTGGCTGCAGTGTGTTTGCTGCAGGATAATGATGGGTTGCCCATACCGCTCACTTTCCTGAAGCTGATCAAGTAGGATTTATTTGTACACTGTTGTTTTATCACGATATTAATCCCCTTTAATTTAGATTTATTCCTTATAATATTAAGATACTATTGCATTTGTAGTTTCTTTTAAAACATTGAACACTGTGTAGTATTTTAAAATGCGTAGATTAATTCGGCCAAAATATTTTATATATGATAATAATAATAATAAAAGTTTTTTATAATAAGTTTTTTAAATGTAATGTTGTTTTATTTACTTTTATCATGTTTACCTCTCTCCATGTCGAGTGATTTTTATATCCGTTTCACCCGCACTCTTAATTAATGATGATACAAACACTTTATAGCCGATCTATATTAAACAGATATAGATCCTGTGTTTATCATAATAATAATAATAATAATAATAGTAATAATAGTTTTATGAATAATAATAAAATAGTTTTACATTCTGTATTTTCTTTTGTTCAAACATTGAACACTATACTATTTGAAAATGCATAAATAAGTGTTGGAGAAAATATCATACATAATATAATAATAATAACAATAATAAAATATTAATATGAATATATGTAATAAAATATTATTATTATTATTGGGGCGGCATGGTGGCTTAGAGGTTTGCACTGTTGCCTCACAGCAAGAAGGTCGCTGGTTCGAGTCCCTGCTGGGTCAGTGGGCGTTTCTGTGTGGAGTTTGCATGTTCTTCGCGTGTTGGCTGGGTTTCCTCCGGGTGCACCGGTTTCACCCACAGTCCAAACACATGCGCTATAGGGGTTAAATTGTCCGTAGTGTATGAGTGTGAATGAGAGTGTATGGGTGTTTCTCAATGATGGGTTGCAGCTGGAAGGGCATCCGCTGTGTAAAACTTATGCTGGATATGTTGGTGGTTTATTCCGCTGTGGCGACTCCTGATAAATACAGGGACTAAGCCGAAGGAAAATGAATGAATAAATTATTATTATTAATTCTATTTATTTTATTTATATATATTTATTTATTTATTTATTAATTTTTTTTCATTTAATTTTCAAAATTTGTAGGTGCAGGAAAATGTTGTTTCATGCTCTTTATATACATATATACTTAATTTTTTATATTTTTTATTCTCTTCTTTGTCTAATATTTTGACTACTTATTTACCAGTATCAATGCAGTTGTGATTCCAGATATATGTTCTCTGTATATCTGCAGGAGCAAAGAGCTGGATGGGTTTCTGGCCAGTCTTCTGCTCTACTTTTCTTGCTTCTTTGAGAAGAAGGTTCTGGAGGAGAGAGCAAAGAATCTGACGGCGTGAGTCAGTGTGTGTGAGTGTGTGTGTGTGATTCATGTGTCATGTTCATTTTTCTAGTGCACGTTGTTACTCTTTATGTGTTCAGCTGACTTTTGCAAGTAAATACATTTATTCATTCATTTTCCTTCGGCTTAGTCCTTATTTATCAGAGGTCACCACAGCATAATGAACCAGCAACTATTTCAGAATATGTTTTAGGCAGCGTTAAACTACTGATAAGTCACTTCTAATTTCAAATAAAGTTGTGATTTAGAACTTCTTTTTTCCATAAACAAATTCATGTTTTCAGAGATTTAAATAGATTTTTAGACAATAAAGATCAATATTTTGACTTCAAAAAAGTTAAGAAATTAATATTTGGTGGAATAACCCTGATTTTACATCACAATAAATGAAAACACTTGTTATTCTGACCAATTGTCATTTTCTAAAAAGAAAAAAATTATTTATGGTTATGGAATTATCATAAAATTCTGTCTAAAAAACTAGTTTTAGGCATTTGTAAGAATAAAACATGCATTGATGGTTAAATAAAATCCAGATTTAGTAAATCTAGTACATCAAGAGCACTTTCATTTTTTCCACAAAACATCCCCATTCATTCATTCATTCATTAATTCATTCATTCATTCATTCATTCATTCATTCATTCATTCATTCATTCATTTTCTTTCAGCTTAGTCCCTTTATTCATCAGGGGTTGCACAGCAGAATGAACCATTCCAGCATAAGTTTCGCACAGCGGATGCCATTTCAGCCGCAACCCAGTACTGGGAAACACCCATACACACTCATTCACACAGACACACACACACACTCATACACTACAGCCAATTTAGTTTATCAATTCCCCCATAGCGCATGTGTTTAGACTGTGGGGGAAACCGGATCACCCGGAGGAAACCCACGCCAACAAGAGGAGAACATGCAAACACCAACTGACCCAGCTGGAACTGGAACCAGCGACCTTCTTGCTGTGAGGCCACAGTGCTAATCACTGAACCACCCCAAGTTTATTTTGCTAATCTGCAATCTACAGTCTAAGCATCGGCTTTTGCGTTTGGATTGGCGTCTTTTCTGATGATGACACTTCAGCCACAATATTCTTAGCCACGCCCCTCTTACCATTAGATTGCTATGAGTGAATGATGTGCAAAAAGCAAGCCCCGCCCCCTACTCGACATTGCATTTCAACTGGAAGTACACCAACATACTTAAAAGTCTCAGCAACTTCTGATTCATCTGGAGTTTTATAATGAGTGTGTGTTTGATTTAGGGATCACTGTGTCTGTGTATTGTTGTGAACAGGAATATGATTCTGCAGAGAGAGGAGAGTGTGAGCGAGCGGCAGGTGAGCGCAGAGCTGCACATGAAACTGGATCAAACTCAGAAAACACTGGCTTTCTACTACGCCACACTGCTGCTGGATGAAGATCTGCCTCTACAGCCACACACCGCTCGCCACGGGTCAGAAAACACACACACACACACGTGCTTATAAAGGGTCATGATGTGTCTTTTGAGGTCTTCAAGAACTAGTGCACATTGATTGACATTCTGTAGGTGAACAATTAATCTGTTAATCCACTGGAAAAAAAGTTTGTTTTGGTAATCTTAAATCAAATCTGGCATTCTGCTTCTGTGTTTGGGGTAATGTTTCTTCTGTGATGATGCTTCATCCACAATATTCTTAAGGGTCGCACACCAGGGGCCTCATGTGTCATGGTTACTTTGCGTACGCCAATTTTTATGCTCACGTTTGGATTTACTAACGATGAAATTAACGTGAGAATGTGCGTTGGTCCGCGCCAACTTCGGGCCCTATTTTAACGATCTAGGTGCATAGTCCAAATCACAGGGCGCAAAAGCATTAAGGGCGTGTCTGAATCCACTTTTGCTATTTTAAGGATGGAAAAATCCACTTTGCGCCGCGGCGCATGGTCTAACAGGATTGAGCTTATTCTCTTAATGAGTTATGGGTGTGTTTTGAGAATAAACCAATCAGAGTCTCATCTCCCATTCCCTTTAAGAGTCAGTTGCGTCACGCCATAGTGCATTTGCTATTTACATGGCAACTTTGTAAGTTGAAAAACTAAACGCTTCACTAGCGGTTCAGTTAAACAGAGCATCTGAAGCGCGAGAATGAGATAATGAGCCTCCTCATTCTTTACTTTCACTTTCAATTTTCTTTGTTAAGTGCAAAGATTTGTTTCAAAACTATTTTTAAATTTAGTATAATGTTATTATTATTAACAGTATTATTTATTATATTCATATTTATATTTGTTTTCTTTATATTTATTTATTCATTCATTCATTCATTTTCTTGTCGGCTTTGTCCCTTGCGGGGTCGCCACAGCGGAATGAACCGCCAACTTATCCAGCACGATTTTACGCAGCGGATGCCCTTCCAGCCGCAACCCATCTCTGGGAACTTCCACACACACATTCACACTCATACACTACGGACAATTTAGCTTACCCAATTCACCTGTACTGCATGTCTTTGGACTGTGGGGGAAACCGAAGCACCCGGAGGAAACCCACGCGAACGCAGGGAGAACATGCAAACTCCACACAGAAACGCCAACTGACCCAGCCCAGCCGAGGTTCGAACCTGCGACCCAGCGACGTTCTTGCTGTGAGGCAACAGCACTACCTACTGCGCCACTGGGTTGCCCATATTTATTTATTATATTTAATATATATTTATTATATTTATATATAAGTAATCTCCAGCAAACGAATAAATGAGCAATAATAACGAACTGTGGTCAAAAAGCTGAGTTATTTCCTAACACACATGCTATGCCCCATATGGTCTAAAAGCTGACAGGTGGGCAAATCTAAGCGTGTTTTTAATAAAACAAATATAAATATGCACATAATAAATAATACTACTAATAATAATAACATTATACAAAAGCAAATTGTCATGAATGAGCTAAAAAAGCCCCCCAAGATGAAGAAGACATGAAGGCAGTGATTTTTATATTTATGTAGAAAAGAATAATCTTTGTAATAATATATTCCTTTAATTCTTTTTATTTGTAAATATATTTGTGTATTGCTCTACATCCTGTGTGTATTAAGCAATGTTTAAGGGAGCCGCACAACTGACGCGCTCTGCGCTGGACTTTAGACCTGATCTCCGCTGGTCTATTTTAGATCCTCAAAATAGCAACACACCAGCAATGCGCCTTAACACACCTCCTTTTTTAGACCATAACGCCTATGGGTGCACATATGAGCGCTAATGCATTTGCTATTTAAACAGCGTGGTGCAAAACGTCAAAATGACTCTTGCGTTGAGCTGAAACTAGCAAACAACAATTGCGTCGCGCCTTCCGTCACATTGCGCCGGGTGTATAATAGGGCCCTTTATGTCTGGTGTACGTGCATTTCTTGTGTGTGTTTGTTTTATTTCCATTGGCGACTCCTAGAATCAATTGTTAATTAAATTGCACACTACAAAGTATCGCACCAACAAAATATCCTGGCAACTGGTTCTTTCCAAAGGGAACTGGCAGACCGCTCAAGGTCGTCTTTGAGCCGTGCAGTGGCAGCTGTATGAGACGGGATCATCCGCATGTCTAGCAGGTATATAAGGCTTCCATACCATGCATTTGACCAGCCAAACATTAAAGCGCAATTTGCAGCGATCGCCGGTTTTCCCAATGTAATCAGAGCGATCGACTACACGCACATTGCTATAAAGGCACCATCTGAAGACCAATTTGCATACGTGAATCGGAAACATTTCCATTCAATAAATGTGCAAATAATATGTGATGCTCAAATGGGCTTAACAAATATTATAGCAAGGTGGCCTCGGTCAACCCATGATTAATTCATCCTCACAAACAGCAAGGTTGGGATGAGGCTCCAAGGTGGCAGGCACTCGGTCAGTTGTAGAGCGGGAGTTTGGGCGGCTGAAATGCCGGTGGCGCTACCTTGATAAGAGCGGAGGGGTGCTGCTATACCACCCTAACAAAGTGTTCCTCTAATACATCTGTGTCTCCCACAAACAAGGATACTACTCCAGACAGTAAAGTGTCGCCCACAATTGAGGCAACTCTCTCCTCAAAGGGTGTTAGTTCAGCATCCCCTGTTCCCCCGCCTGTTCGGTCCACACTTTGACGGTGCGCCGCTGTTCTCCTCTTAACCTGCACCTTTACATCAGACCATTTCTTTTTTAATTCACTCACAGTGCGATGTTTCACGTTAATTCGGATGTTCAAAGAGAATATGCGTGGGATTCTGCGTACGCAGTGTTTCATGCATCTGATTTTTTTACTGCGTACGCACATTTACAGCTTTGTCCAAACGCAATGCTTTAGTATTAATTCAACACAAGTCTTTATACATGAGGCCCCATGCAGCGCCATGCATTTTAGAATTCTAAACATAGGTTTCTATCAGGGTACGCACACCAGTGCCGCAAAACGGCAGCGTCCGCGGCGCCCAGCTACGACTCAGGACACTGTTCAAATTTCTGCCCAGCTATCTGAATAGTTTCATTTTAAATAACATGCAAATGTGCGCGTCTGGTGTGCGATACTTTCAACTGTCATTTGCGCGCCGTGTGGTGGTGCCGAGCGGCGCATCCGGTGTGCGACCTGCTTTAGCCACGCCCCTCTTACCTTTAGTTTGCTATGATGGAGTAATGTGCAAAAATGGACGCTGCACCCCCTACTCAATATTCTGTTTTAAAGTACATCAACATACTGAAATAAAAGTCTCAGCAACTTCTGTGTTATTCTGACTTTAAAGAATATCATTCATATTCTCTGGGATTCATTTATTTGTTAAATACAAAAATACACTCATAAAAACACATTTTTTCCCCAAAGGTTTGCTTTTTAATGAATTAACATGCATTAATAATTATTAATTATATTATTTTGTGTTGCATGTTCTCCCTGTGTTCGCGTGGGTTTCCTCCGGGTGCTCCGGTTTCCCCCCCAGTCCAAAGACATGCGGTATAGATGAATTGGGTAGGCTAAATTGTCCATAGTGTATAAGTGTGAATGAGTGTGTGTGAATGTTTCCCAGAGATGGGTTGCGGCTGGATGGGCATCCGCTGCGTAAAACACATGCTGGATAAGTTGGCAGTTCATTCCGCTGTGGTGACCCTGGATTAATAAATTGACTAAGCCAAAAAGAAAATGAATGAATTAATGAATTATTTTGTGTGTCATTAATATAAAGTGCAAATCCAAGGGGCATTATTAACTGTACAATTTATTTTGGGGGTGAACTATACATTTAAAACCAAGGTTCAAGGCTTAGAAACAAAGCATTAATAAAATCAAGCTGTTAAAACGATGTTCCAAAACACAGGCTCCACCATTGTACACACTTGAGCACAGAGCTCCGCCTACAGCAGTGGTGTCAAAGTCAATTCCCGGAGGACCGGAGCCCTGCAGAGTTTAGTTCCAGCCCTGCTTCAAAACACCTATCGATAGGTACCAAACAAGCCTAAAGCACTCAATTATTTTGATCAGGTGTGTTTAATTAGGGTTGGAACTAAACTGTGCAGAGCTCCGGCCCTCCAGGAACTGGCTTTGACACCTGTGGCCTACAGGGATTCAGTGACGATACTTGCCTACACTGGAATAAAAGCGAATTGATTTATACACAACTGTTGAATTTATCCAAATTACCCACCTTTATTACCTAAAAATAAAAAGTAATCTTTACTATTTCAGCAGAAAAGTTATTTAATTTACAGTAATTAGTTACTTTGTAAATAATTACACCCAATGCTGACAAAAGCAAACAGAAGTGATTATAATGTACAGTGGATAGAGTATACATATGGATGCACATGTACGTATATTATGCACAGTGATGTTACTTACTTACTTACTTATTCCCAGGACCATTTATATTGAAGTTGATATTTAGCCGCACCATATTGGTGTTTCGTAACATCTAGTTTTTATGAGGTGGGTTATTAGCCCAATGCTCAACCCCCAACCTGGTGGACCAGGACATACACTAGAATACACTAGTCATACACTATGGACAATTTAACTTACCCAATTCCCCTATAGTGCATGTGTTTGGACTATGGGGGAAACCAGAGCAACCAGAGGATACCCACGCCAACATGCAACACATGCCAACTTTCTGTGAGACGACAGCGCTACCCACTGTGCCACCGTGTCGCCCATGTAGTGATGTTAGCTAATCAAAATGTGGCCAAGCTTTAAAGGACACGCCCCTTAAAACCAGGCCTTTTCACAAAGAGTGTCAGGATGAGTGTTGGAAATACATACAACTTCATTAATATTACAAGTGAACTTCAAGGAAGATATTAAAATGAAATTAAAGCCATGTCATGACCACTTAAACCCACAGTTTGATAAATGAGGAAATAATAATACTAACAGTAAGGCTGATTTGTGTTGACAGGATCAAGGTGTCGTCCCCTTACTGCGACATACAGTTATATGAGGTTTGTGTAAAACATTTGACAAATGCTGTGTCATTGTCATTCATGCATTCGAATTCTGTGGATGTATGGTGTGTTTAAATATCAGCTGTGTGTGTGTGTGTGTGTGTGTGTGTGTGTGTGTGTGTGTGTGTGTGTGTGTTTGTGTGTGTGGGGGTGTTTCTGCTGTCAGTGTCTCTTCAGTTTCTGTGGTTATGCGGTGTGGGTGACCTTAGAGAGGCGGGACCTAAAAGCCATCCAGCTGGAGATTGGACGATTGTTCCGCTCAAACACGTTTAACCCCGCCCTCAGGATTCTAGACCAATCAGAAGACAGATCACAGGAGGAGGGTCAGTTTGAGCTTGAGGAACAAACTCAAGGCAGCAACAGGTGAGACGGCGACAGCGGCGAAAAACACACTTCAACTGTTTTACTGTTTTATTTTGGTATTTTGTAATGTTAGTATTTTATTGAAGCGTTTGTAATAAATTAAGAAATATTATTTTATATAAAACTTTAATTATTGTTTAAATTATTATTTATTTTTTTATTTAATTAATAATTATTATCGGCATCACGGTGACGCAGTGGGTAGCACAATCGTCTAACAGCAAGAAGGTTGCTGGTTCGAGCCTTGGCTGGTTGTGGAGTTTGCATGTTCTCCCCGTGTTGGCGTGGGTTTCCTCTGGGTGCTCCGATTTCCCCACAGTCCAAACACATGCGCTATAGGGGAATTGATAAACTAAATTGGCCGTAGTGTATGAGTGTGTGTGTGTGTGAGAGAATGAGTGTGTATGGTTGTTTCCCAGTACTGGGTTGCAGCTGGAAGGGCATCCGCTGTGTAAAACATATGGTGGATAAGTAGGCGGTTCATTCCGCTGTGGCGACCCCTGATGAATAAAGGGACTAAGCCAAAGTAAAATGAATGAATGAATAATTATTATTTTTTTACAATCTTTAATGTACCTGAAAATACCAAAGTATTTATTCATTCATTCATTTTCTTTTCGGCTTAGTCCCTTTATTAATCCGGGGTCGCCACTGCGGAATGAACCGCCAACTTATCCAGCACGTTTTTATGTAGCAGATGCCCTTCCAGCCGCAACCCATCTCCGGGAAACATCCATTCACACTCATACACTACGGACAATTTAGCCTACCCAGTTCACTTGTACCACATGTCTTTGGACTTGTGGGGGAAACCGGAGCACCCGGAGGAAACCCACGCGAACGCAGGAAGAACATGCAAACTCCACACAGAAACACTAACTGACCCAGCCGAGGCTCGAACCAGCGACCTTCTTGCTGTGAGGCGACAGCACTTCCTACTGCGCCACCGTGTCGCCTCCAAAGTATTTATATTTTAATTAATTCCTTCATTCATTCATTCATTTTCTTTTCGACATAGTCCCTTTATTAATCAGGGGTCGCCACAGCGGAATGAACCGCCAACTTATCCAGCATATGTTTTACGCAGCGGATGCCCTTCCAGCCGCAACCCATCACTGTAAAAATTTGTATTTAATATTTTCTAAGTATATATAATTAAATATAAATAATTAAAATTAATTAATTAATTTAGTTTTCTTCCTAAATTAATCTGTATAATTTAACATTTTAACAAAAGTAATATTAGAAAAACATATATTTTTTAAATAGTTTTAGATTTGTATTTATTAATACTTCAAATATTTTAAATGATTAACATTTTATTTTATCCCAAAATATACTTAAAATGATATTGTTTAATTAAAACAGTATTAAATAATATTAGATTTAAATGCGATGCATATATAAATTTATATACTTTACATTTCTATTCAATTTTAATGCAGTACCATTTCATATCATTATATTATTCAAAAAGATCATTCAAATTATTAAATACAGTGAGGCCATGAAGAAATACATTTTCATTTAGGAATCTATTTTTTTTATATTTTAATGATTATTTATTAATATTAAATTATTATTTCAGTTCTTTATTTAACAGGGACAATGGATGACAATCAAAGAACATAGCTAAATTTCATCTGTAGTCCCTATAATTTTAATTATGTTGATTACTTACAGTTGAAGTCAGAATTATTCGCCCCCCTGAATTATTAGCCCCCCTGTTTATTTTTTCCCCAATTTCTGTTTAACGAAGGGAAGATTTTCTCAGCACATTTCTAATCATAGTAGTTTTAATAACTCATCTCTAATAACTGATTTATTTTATCTTTGCCATGATGACAGTAAATAATATTTTTCAAGACACTTCTATACAGCTTAAAGTGACATTTAAAGGCTTAACTAGGTTAATTAGGTTAACTAGGCAAGTTATTGTATAACGATGGTTTGTTCTGTAGACTATCAAAAAAAATTATCTTAAAGGGGCTAATAATTTAGTCCTTAAAATGGTTTTTGAAAAATTAAAATCTGCTTTTATTCTAGCCGAAATAAAACAAATAAGACTTTCTCCAGAAGAAAAAATATTATCAGACATGCTGTGAAAATTTATAATCTGTAGTCTTCACCAGCACATGTAACCTCTGTTAGAGAGTAACTTCGTCATTCCCGAGTTCATAATAGTACAAAAGGGGATGATAATAGTTAAACAAGGCAGTTTGCTCATCTTTTAGATTGCTGAAGGAATCATTTGCTCCTTTGGTTTTTCCCGTCACTCTGGAGTTTGTCCGTTACTGAAAGGATGTTAGAAGTACTTCAATAATCATGCACACGTTATTATCATCAGCTCAAGAAGTTCATTATTTTACATATAGATGTACGGCAAGTGCACGCGAGAAAGCGAAATCACGCTTTAGTCGTCGTTGTAAACAACTGCAGTGCACAGGGTAGATTCTGCTCTTCTTGGATTTGTGGCTGTTCATTTGTTATTTGAGCTCTGTCACGGTTGCAGGCTGTGCGCACATCCTGGTGTGTCTCTGTTATTGTCACGTGGTTTTGTTTTGTCTCATTCATGTGCGCTGTAGTAGCGTTCTGTTTTGATCACGTGTTTGCTGATCAGGTATGCTGATCATTCGTGTCAGCTGATTTTAATTATCTCTCCTATATATGTGCTTGGTGTTCTTTTGTATCTTGTCAGTTCGTTATTCCTCATTTGTTCTCTGTGTCTCGTCAGGACGCTCTGTATTTTTTGGATCTGCCAGCTGTTCCATAGATCTTTACAGATCTGGACTTCACTGGACTTTCCTGTCAGCTTCACACTATTTTTCTGTTTTTGTTCTATTTTTTTATCCTGTATTTCACCGGTCAATAAAGACCTTGCATCTGCATCCTTATTGTTATTATTTTAAGGAGCGTCACAAGCTCGGGTCGACCACATATCTGTCAACATTGGGATGTGAAAATAAGGGATATGCCCACCATAAGGGATCAACAACCCCCCCCCCCAAAAAAAAAACCCCAAATTACTAAATATGTTGATTTTGAGCTGTTTCGTTATAAATAAACAGTTAAATGGGCAGTAATATGTTTTATTATTATTATTTACAAAAGAAAAAATAAATAGTAAACATTAGAAGCAAATACTTTAGCAAACAGTTCAGCTTATTAAAATTAATAGCTATTATAATGAAATAAAATCAAGCTATCAAATCTCATTAGCCGTTTCTTCACTGTATAACTGACACATTCTAATTAAAGAGCAACAAATGAATCTCTTATTTATTAAATAACAGGTGTCACTTTAAAATGCAACCATCTAACGTTATAATAAAAGCATTCAATTGCCTTTTTATGCTCATTTAGGACGAAATTAGTTGTGTTTGAAAAAACCCACCAAGGTCGACATCTTTAGATATTATTATTATTATGTGTATATGTCTGTTTAAACACGCACCCAAACCCAGACTTTCGCTCCGTTTCAAATCGCGTGTACAGAATCTGTATGGGAAACAGCCTCTATTTATCACTATGGAGCGCGTCAGCTGACAGTCATGCACCGCTATATGACTGTTTTGAGGATTGCATATGAAGGGGAGATGGCACCTGTAATAAAAGGAAAGGGAATCCCGCCATTTTATATATTTATTTCAAAGTGTTTTCATGCCTAAACAAAGGGAAGCACAGAACAGGCTCACATTTAAGTGCAAAGGGCGGCCCCTGGTGGTTTGGCGGTATGGGTTGCGTATAGGGAGGCTCTGTTTTTTAATGTTTATTGCCACCCTTCAGAGAAAGACTAAAAATACGGGAGAAATACGGGAAAATACCTTTACGGGATGATAGCGGGATAGAACTGTAAAATACGGGAGAATCCCGGAAAAAACGGGAGGGTTGACAGGTATGGTCGACCATGGCTTGCATGCCCGTAGCCAGGGGGGGTTCGGGTGGTTCGAACGAACCACCCCCCATGGCCAAAAGGTCCAGAATTTGTCCTTTTAATTATTTTATGTAATTGAATATTATATAATATATTTATTATATAATTAATATAATATATTTATGTTTAATATATATTGTAATAAAGTGTCATTTTAAATAACTATGGCCAGTAATTCGAGTCCCATGGAGCCTCAAAGTCACAATAAGAGCGAGTCACGGACATAACCCACTGAGTGGTAACATTTGAATCTTTGATGCGACATCCATACTGAGTAACGCTATGGGTGGAAAAGAGCAAGAGTGGCAGAAAAGGCAGGCAGTGGCGTCAATATCGCAAAATATTGAACCTATGTTCAAAAAGACTGCCTAACAGGGTAAGGCTAAAGTTACTTACTTCCTAACAGGTGAAAATCTGTCCCTATCCATGAGGTTCTAGGTTAACTGGCCTCATTAGCCGAGACGTCCTGTACATTTATTGACTTGTCCATGACCCCCCTTTCCCTATTTTTGCCATAATTTTTTTTAAATAACTGTCCAACAAAGTCTTTAATGGCAAGCGGAGTCCTCAGCCGCCAGATGTCACGTCACAGCAAAAGGCACTAACAGTTAACCCCGTCACGCCTGTGTTTTTGAGGCTGTTGGATCACTTCTGTCGTTTTATTCTGATCGGATATAAATCCGATCGCTCAAACCACTTCAGAAGGTGATCTGGGATGCATTCCAGATAAAACTGGAAAGGTCTAATAATTTTTAGACAAAATTGATATAAATAAATTAAATTATGACCTGGAGAAAATCTGACCTGTGCCTGAAACACCTGTAGGTGCGCTTTTACAGCCAAAATGCAATTAAAAATATGTTTACTATAAGCATAAAACACGTCTTCAAACTTTTCAGGCAAGGGGTGGTTCGGAAGACCCACCCCTCACTGACAAAGGTCAAGAATTTGTCCCATACATGAGCTCATTTGTCCTATTTTGACTGCTATGCCATCATAAATAGTGAAAATAATCCATCGAAAAAGGCTTTAAGACCAAACAGAATCCTCTGTCCGCTGTTGCTTCGGTGGGACTATAAGCTGATGTAAGAGAAGTCTTCTTTCACTACAGAGAAAACATTTTACAGTTAACTTAAACTCTAAATCTGGTACCTTATTTCTGAAATTAAAAAATGAGGAATAAAAAGGTGTGAAGCACCAGAAGCGGACCATATTAAATTAATTTGAAAATATTTTGGCTATTGTTGATATCCAGGAATTTTCAAATGTACTTTTTTTTTACCAAAAATTCTGAAGAATTAATTATTATTGTTTAATTATGATTATTATAATAATAAGTATTATTATTATTATGTTTTAATTATTATTTTGTTATTGAAATGGCCAAATTGTGACAGTTGAATGTGCTGGCCAGTTTGTTTTTTGTCTAATAAGGCTACAGTTTTTACAGAACTTTAAAACTTTAACAAATTCCTCTTTTTTCCTAATGATATATGATGTAACAAATTTGTATTTTAAAAATTTGTCTTGTTTTAATTTTTCTTTATTGCAAATTTTTAGGAAATATTTTTAAAGTACATCAAAAAGTGTGGTTATGATGACATCTGACTAGCTAATCCAGCCAAAAAAAAAGTACTGCTTAAAATGTCACTACAATGCAGTATTTAAATAGTAATTTTAACAGAAACTGAGGCGTATAACTGCAAAAAAGGTCCACTTTTAGAGAAAAAAGAACCACCCCTTTCACCAGGCTGGCTACGGGCCTGGCTTGTTATTATATGTATATACAGTAGTATTACGGTGTAATGTCTTGGCTGTGTAAAAATGGCGCAAGTTATTGTATAACGATGGTTTGTTCTGTAGACTATCAGAAAAAATATAGCTTAAAGGGGCTAATAATTTTGACCTTAAAATGGCTTTAAAAAATTAAAACTGCTTTTATTCTAGCCAAAATGAAACAAATAAGACTTTCTCCAGAAGAAAAAATATTATCAGACATACTGTGAAAATTTCCTTGTTCTGTTAAACATCATTTGGGAAATATTTAAAAAAGAATAAAATTCAATAGGCGGCGAATAATTCTGAAAACTGTATATGTAATGATATATTCTTTAATCATTCACAGCAAAGAATAATAGATCCCAGATTTTCCAAGATGCATTTGTATTAACTTTGCTCATAAAATGCACTGTTATTGAGCACAAACTAATGAAGATGTTTAGAGGATCTGTCATCCCGCTTTGTGAGGTCTTGCCTGTAACCTGACCTGAAGCTGAAGTTCAGATTTATGGTTTTAGTGCCCGATCTGCTCACTCTCTGTCTGCTGACCTTTGACCTTTGACCTAGGCGCCCGGCCCTGAAGCTCGTCCTGCGCCAGCGTTCGCCTCTGATGGCCAGTTATCTGCCCACGCCGCAAGAAGATTCACAACAGCTGTTTAAGAGCTGCAGACGTCTGAAGAAACCCTCGACTGAACATGTGGATCAACTCATACAGCAGATCAACAATCTCAGGTACAGTGATTCACGATTGATTCAGAACGAGTCTAGCGTTAATGACTCACTGATTCAAATGATTTTTTATTCAGAGTGAGTTTAGAGTTAATGACTCACTTATAAGAATGCATTCAGAATGAGTCTGCAGTTAATGACTCACTGATTCAAATGATCTATTCAGAGCGAGTCTGCAGTTAATGACTCACTTATTAATATGATTTGTTCAGAGCGAATCTAGAGTTAATGACTCGCTCAAAGGATGTATTCAGAACTAATCTACCGTTAATGACTCACTGATTCAAATGATTGGTTCAGAACAAGTCTTCAGTTAATGAGTCACTTATTCATATGATTTGTTCAGAGTGAATCCAGAGTTAATGACTCACTCAAAGGATGCATTCAGAACGAGTCTGCCGTTAAGGACTCACTGATTCAAATGCTTTGTTCATAGTGTGTCTTCAGTTATGATTCACTTATTCAAATGATTTGTTCATAGCAAGTCTCCAAGTAATGACTTGCTGATTCAAATGATTTGTTCCGAGTGAGTCTCCAGTTAATGATTCACTGATTCAAATGATTTGTTCATAGCATGTCTTCAGTTATGATTCATTGATTAAAAAGATCTATTCAGAGTTAGAGGGCAGTTAACGATTCACTGATTCAAATGATTTGTTCATAGCATGTCTTCAGTTATGATTCATTGATTAAAAAGATCTATTCAGAGTTAGAGGGCAGTTAACGATTCACTGATTCAAATGATTTGTTCATAGCATGTCTTCAGTTATGATTCATTGATTAAAAAGATCTATTCAGAGTTAGAGGGCAGTTAACGATTCACTGATTCAAATGATTTGTTCAGAGCATGTCTTCAGTTATGATTCACTGATTCAAATGATCCATTCAGAGTGAGAGGGCAGTTAACAACTCACTGATTCAAATGATTTGTTCAGAGCATGTCTTCAGTTATGATTCACTGATTCAAATGATCTGTTCAAAGTGAGTCTGCAGTTAACAACTCACTAATAAAACAGATTCATTCATGTACTTGACTGAAGTACGATTCAACAACACGTATTTTTCACGTGTGTGTTCTTTAATTTTACTCAGATGCTTGATTTGTGAATCATTCCTTTAGTTTGGGGATTCTCGGGAAGCCACTGAATCAGTTCAGTTCGCGGACACTGAAGCCTTATAGTGAAGAGGAGATGGAGGATGATGAAGATGCAGACGGGATGAAGGTGGAGTCTCGTCTTCACATCAGGAGCTCCGACCAGCAGCGCTGCAGCCGAGTGGAGATGTTCTCCAGAGCCACGACTGAAGCCCCGGACTCTGACACACTATAACACACACTATAACACACACTATAACACACACTATAACACAATATAACACACACTATAACACACACTATAACACACACTATAACACACACTATAACACACAATATAACACACACTTTCTGACTGAGTTACCATGAAGTTCAAAGATTAAAATAAGTGAATAAATAAGTAAATGCAGCACTGTTATGAGTAAAAAAAAATTTTTTTTTTTACATTTTATAAATAAAATGTTTTAAATAATTATTATATACATAAATAATAATAATAACTATAATTATATATATACTTTATTAGGTACACCTGTCCAACTGCTCATTAACTAAATTTCTGATCAGCCAATCACATGGCAGCAACTCAATGCATTTAGGCATGTAGACATGGTCAAGATGATCTGCTGCAGTTTAAAGCGAGCATCAGAATGGGGAAGAAAGGGGATTTAAGTGACTTTGAACGTGACATGGTTGTTGGTGCCAGACGGGCTGCTCTGAGTATTTCAGAAACTGCTGATCCACTGGGATTTTCACGCACAACCATCTCTAGGGTTTACAGAGAATGATCTGAAAAAGAGGAAATATCCAGTGAGCGGCAGTTCTGTGGGCGCAAATGCCTTGTTGATGCCAGAGGTCAGAGGAGAATGGCCAGACTGGTTCCAGCTGAGAGAAAGGCAACAGTAACTCAAATAAGCACTCGTTACAACCGAGGTCTGCAGAAGAGCATCTCTGAACACACAACACGTCCAACCTTGAGGCGGATGGGCTACAGCAGCAGAAGACCACACCGGGTGCCACTCCTGTCAGCTAAGAACAGGAAACTGAGGCTACAGTTCACACAGGCTCACCAAAACTGGACAAGAGAAGATTGGAGAAACGTTGCCTGGTCTGATGAGTCTCCATTTCTGCTGCCACATTCGGATGGTCGGGTCAGAATTTGGCCTCAACATCATGAAAGCATGGATTCATCCTGCCTTGTATCAACGGTTCAGGCTGGTGGTGTTGGTGTAATGGTGTGGGGGAGATTTTCTTGGCACACTTTGGGTTCATTAGTACCAACTGAGCATGGTGTCAACGCCACAGCCTACCTGAGTATTGTTACTGACCATGTCCATCCCTTTATGAGCACAGTGTCTCCATCTTCTGATGGCTACTTCCAGCAGGATAACGCACCATGTTATAAAGCGCCAATCATCTCAGACTGGTTTCTTGAACATGACAATGAGTTCACTGTACTCAAATGGCCTCCACAGTCACCAGAGCTCAATCCAATAGAGCACCTTTGGGATGTGGTGGAACGGGAGATTGGCATCATGGATGTGCAGCCGACAAATCTGCAGCAACTGTGTGATGCTATCATGTCAATATGGAGCAAATCTCTGAGGAATATTTCCAGTAGCTTGTTGAATCTCTGCCATGAAGGATTAAGGCGGTTCTGAAGGCAAAATGGGGTCCAACCCCGTACTAGTAAGGTGTACCTAATATTATAATGAATACATAATACTTTTAAGTGAATAAAGTAGTAAATGCAGTACTCACTCACCAATTTAAAAAACTAAATGTTATAATAACGCTTTAAAATAATGTATGTGCTTGTGTGTGTGTGCGAAAGAGAGAGAGAGGGAACGGGTGTATATGTGTGTGTTTGTCCAAGAGAGAGGGAGAGAGAGTGTGTGTGTCTGAGAGAGGGAGAGGGTGTGTGTGTGTGTGTGTGTGTGTGTGTGTGTGTGTGTGTGTGTGTGTGTGTGTGTGTGTGTGTGTGTGTGTGTGTGTGTGTGTGTGTGTGCACATGTGTTTGTGAGCAGGGTTAATTGGTCACCTTTGGCGAGTGTTCAGAATCAGGAAGAGTCCAATTATCCCACTGCGGTTTACTGCTTCATAATACCTTTCAAACACACTGAAACACACACACACATAAAAAACACTCCAACAGGTTTCCAACAGACTGAGGACAGTAAATGAAGATCTGGACCACTCAGGAGGAATCAAGAACTGGATTATTTATAGTTATAGTCCATGATTCAGTCAGCAGCGATTCACATTTGTCCATCAGGGGGAGACATTGCCTTCAGAAAGACTTTAAGACACTGATCTCGCTTTGTTTAAACTCGATATGAGTAATATTTAAGTGTTGAATGCGCAAATCTCACACTTGAGAAGCTTTTGGTTTAAGAATTTGACATGAGACATTCATGTCAAATCCATATTTTCGGTTCAGTGAGTCTTTCAGGTGAATCACTCGGTCCGTTGAAAGTTTGTGGAACTGGTTCATCTTGTTCAAAGAGTCGATTCAAAAGAACGATGCTTTTACATTTCAGACTGATATAATTTCAGGAAAAGCATATTTTATGTATAATGATAATTCAGAATGCTTTCTGTATGCGTAATGAAAATTATATATTTTTATAATTATAAATAAATACAATAAATAACATCAGGATGGATGTTTTACTATTTAATCTTTAAAGAAAATTATATTGTATTTACAAATAAAGCTGTATTTCTTAAAAGACGAATTTATTCATAATTATAGCACATTTCATACACAACAGTAATTTTAAATGCAAAATTGTCAAATTAGAAATTTAAATCAAATTAGATTAATAAAAAAACTTAATAAAATTTGAGATTATTGTTCAGATTCTGCTTTTTCTTACATTTATTATATTGTAAAGATTTAAATATATGTTAATTACAATATATTTAAAAAAATGATTTTTAAAATGATATTTATAAATAACATTATAAAAATATTAATAATATATAAGTAATATTTTTTTAGTTAATATGCAGTTATAAAAGTCATTAAAGTTTATTGCTCAAATGTAGTTTCATTCTATTATTTTATTGAAAAACTATTATATTTAAAAATATTTGTAAATAATAATTAACAAAATATTTTTAGATTTTCTTATACAAATAATTATATTTAATAAATAATTAGGCCTATTAATATGAATAAAACTGAAGTAATGGCGTAAAATAAAGAAATGAAGTAAAGAATATTCTGCCTTTATAAAAAATATAACTTATAAATCAAAATGAATAAAAAGAAATTCATTCTTTATTCTGTTTTGTACTTCATATTCAATTCATCACACACACGCACAAACACACACACACACACACACACACACACACACACACACACACACACACACACACACACACACACACACACACACACACACAATTTTAGATAATTTATTGAATTGTATCCATTATAATGCAAATTCATTTCAATGATTAGACATAAAATATTTTATTTTATATATGCATGTTCACTTTAGTAATATGTTAATCATAAACGTTAATATGTTGTCATAATAGTCATAAAGAGTCTTAAAATTAAAATAGAAAACAAAAATCAAAGTTTGAATCTCTCTCTGTCCGTGTGGTCGCGCTGTACGTCTCTCTCTCTCACAATCTCTCTCTCGCTCTCTCTCTCTCTCTCTTTCGCTCTCTCTCTCTCTCTGCTGTTTTCTGTTTTCTTCTCCGTCAGTCAGACTCAAGCGGCGGCTCTTCAGCGGAGCTCCACACACACTCTCGCCCACAGACACGCGTTAAATCCGCCTTTTACACCGGAGACTCGACGGAAAACACAGCGAGCGCGACCTATTTTCCCTCCGAGCAGCGCGGAGGAATAACGCGGCCGGAGAGAGCAACACGTATCCGGTGGGATTTGAGTCCTGAGAGGCGAGAGTTTGGCCAGAAGTGGAAACAGACGCGATTTTTCGCTTTCACGAGCGAAGACTGAGGAATTATGAGGAACCTTTGGATGATTTTAACCCTCGGCTTGACAGCCTTTCTCTCCTGGGAGCGGGTGAGTTTCAGCCGGGGGAAAATGCGCGGTTTGCCGGGGGGTTGACGGTTATTAGCTAAGTCTAAACTCAGTTAGCCATTGTCCACGTTATCAAGTTAACTAGTTGAAAACTTTATGTTTACCATGTGTCATATGAAAAGACTACTATTGTCTGATGTATAATGAATTAAGTCTCGGTTTCGGAATCACTGCGATGGTTTTCACTTCAGTGTTGATCTTTTAGCGAGTGTCAATATAATACACGAGTCAGCCATTGTCCACGTTAACTAGTGAAAACTTTATATTTACGTTACCATGTGTCATCTGAAAAGTCCACTATTATCGAGTTTAATCCAAGAAATCAAGTCTCAGTTTGGGAATCACTGCGGTTGTATTTACTTTGGGTTGATCATTTAGTATGAGTGTCAATGTAATACACATACAACTGTTTTAAATGATCATTTATGAAGTGTTAAGTGGAATGTAGTAGAGCAAACATGATATACATTCAACTGAGAATACTGGAGTTTTCAAGTTTTCAGCTCAGTATTAAAGGACTCACAGTTGTGTATTTTGAGAACAATGTTGATTAAGAAGCTTGAGAGTTGTTTAGTCTGAAATATCCAGTGTTGTTTTGGACTTTTTCAGACTTTTCTATGCATATACTTGTTGGTTTTTGTTCGCTAAACTTGTTTGTTGAATTTCGGTGGAGTTACGTAAATGTACGTGATCGCAATGGGAACTGATCTTGTAGCATTTGTAAATATGCCTGGATCAAAGATCAAGTTTGGGGTTCAGATCAAATTAAACACACAAGTAATTTCTATTTACTTGTTAAATGTCATTTGTCTACTTTAGTGTGCAAAATTATATTTATGAAACTATAAAGTCAGATTATTGGTGAAATAATATTAGTGTAATAATAAAACAACATTAATTTTGACTTGTTTGAAAACTCTAATAATAAAAACATTGCTGACAAATGGATAATTTATTGTTTTGAATGATATTAAGCAATGTGTAACATTAATGGATGACAATAAGTATTGTAGAGCAAAAAAAAAAAGAATTTTTAAAGGTCTCAAGTTGTTTTTGTTCTAAATCTAAGTTTTTAGACATATAAACTGTTGTTACGCTGCCACCAAATTATTTAGTAATTCACAGTAAAATATATGATTTGTATTATTTGTATAATTTTGTGTATTTATTTTTTGTGCTAAGACAACAAAAAGTCTTTATTTTTCTTTCATTATTTTGATGCTTTTTCAAAAGTACTGGCGATCTAAATTATAAGTCTGAATCACAGACTAACCCAGTAGCAACCATTTTGTCTGAATCACAAAGTCAAAATGTGGCCAACTTCTCCTTAAACCCCTGCTTAACGTGACCGGGTTTCTGGTAGAGCAGCTTAACTTAACGTGCAGAAGCTGTAAATCAGACACTTGGTCACACTTGGCTCGGTTTGCAGGAATGTGAGCACTGATTGTTTTGCATAAAAGACACCAGAAACTAATAACAAGAATAGAAATATATATTCTGGAGCATTGAATATGCATTAATTCGTTAACATCATTGCATGCCTTGTCTGCTATAGTATATTGTTAATTGGCAATGCATTAAATGAATGCAGATTGTGAATAAGCGGGTTGCTGGTGGATTTTTGATGAAATGCCAGTGGGTTGGCATCTGCGCTTTGTAATTCCATGGTTGACTGGCATGCTGGTTTGTAGCGTCTCCTCCCATTGATCAGGACCTCAGTCACTCACTGAGGCCTAAAGGCATGAAGGCAGCATCAATCTCAATGAGACACAGCGTTGCATGTAGATTTCTTATGCATCGTGCATTTAAAGCAATTAAAAGCTATTTCAGTGCTACAGGGTGATCTAACAAAAGATCTAAGAGTGCATTGGATATAGTTTTTACCATCTGTTGTACATTTTCTTTTCGGCTTAGTCCCTTATTAATCTGGGGTCGCCACACCGGAATGAACCGCCAACTTATCCAGCATATGTTTTACGCAGCGGATGCCCTTGCAGCTGCAACCCATCACTGGGAAACACCCATACACTCTGATTCACTCACATACACTACGGACAATTTTTAGCTTACCCAATTCACATGTATTGCATGTCTTTGGACTTGTGGGGGAAACCGGAGCACCCTGAGGAAACCCACGCCAACACGGGGAGAACATGCAAACTCCACACAGAAACGCCAACTGACCCAGCCAAGGCTCAAACCAGCAACCTTCTTGATGTGAGGCCACTGCACAAAATTGTAGTTTGTACACTGTCAAAAATGACAAGAAATCATTGACAAAAAGACTAAATGTAATGACAAAAAGTCAAGACAACAAATGTTTTTATGTTGATTCAACTTATTTTAACAAGTTAATCAGGTTTCAACTACATTTAAGTTGTACAAAGTTGTTTAGTCAGTTTTATTGATGTAAGTTGAGATCACTAGAAAAGTTAATTTGATTCAACTAAAAAAATGTAAATTGTTTTTACAGTGCATGTTCAAAACCCATAATATTTAGAGCAAACACCACAAAACCAAAAGTGTCGGTATTTTGAAATGTAGATTTATACATTATCTGTAAGCTAAATAAATAATCTTTCCATTGTTCCATTGATTTTAGGTCAATATTTTGGCTGAGATGCTAAACATTAGGGCTGCCGGATATTAGAAAAATCTGATATTGCAATATTTTATTCTTCTGCGATAAATATGGCACTAAACACAGTTTCACAAGATGTTTGAATAGCACTATTAGATGGTTTTCTGTGGCGTCGGAACAGTATTCAGGTACAGAAATTGAATAATCACAATGCAAAAAATGCTTTTCTTATTTTGCTTTGTCTAATTTCCAGTCCAAATATCTAAAAAAACATTCTTAGATCAAGTAAAAATATTATTTGTTTTAAAATTCAGATGAAATAAAGCTAAATTAATAGTTTTTTCTTTAAAACAAGCAAAATTATCTGCATTATCTGTGGAGTAAATTAAATAATCTTGATTTTGCTTTGAAATGTAGATATTTGGACTAGAAACAAAGACAAAAATTCAAAGTAATAAAAACTTTTTGTTGTTGCATAAAGCGTGTAAATTCTGTATAAATACAGTGATTAAATGCAATTCTGTAGCTCCTGGTCCGCTATAATCCAGACTAAACAGTACATATCTTTGCGATGTGACTATTGTTGATGTGCACATTGCAATATGCATGCTGAAACGATGTATTGTGCAGCCTTACTAAATGAAACTTTAGAATCCGAGGGGTCAAAACAAATCAAGATATTATTGATAAATGACTTTTAAAGTTGTCCAAATTAAGTTCTTAGCAATGGATATGACTAATCAAAAGTTAAGTTTTGATATTTATGGTGGTAAATAATAAAAAATAAGTACATAATGTACATAAGTTTACATAAGTACATAATTGAAAAGAATTGAAATGTCTTTGTGGAACATTATCTTTACTTAATATTGTAATGATTTATGGCATAAAAGAAAAATTGAGTAGTTTTGACTCGATACAATCTGTATTATTGGCTTCTCCTCCAAATATTCATGTCTAAAGACTGTTTGTGGTCCAGGATGTTAATAAAATACTCTTTTTATGGATCACATTTTGGCCCCAAAATACTATTAATACTATTAATATTCATTTGTAATATTTACACTAGAAATTATTTGATCAAAAAGTCATGACAACATTAGTTTTTATGTTACTTTAGCTTATTTTAGTGAAGCTAATAAGATATAACTTTATTTTTGTAGGTTATATTATTTAACTTGATGTTTTAAGGCAGTTAAACTGATGAAAATAAGTTAAAATTACTTCTTAAGTTAATTTAAGGCAGCCATATTTTTTTACACAGTGGTACTTTACTTCTATTCTACTAAGTTTTACCAATTTGACCAATACGTTTTTTTGATTTTTAATATATACATTGAGTACAGATCTCACATTAGGTGTGTTAATACGTGTTATATTAAATGATGATGATGATGGGACATAATTTCAATTTTAGGTTTGAAATATTAAAGCAGACACTATTTAAAATGCTTTCCATTAATATTAGGTCACTTTGTAAACTTAATTTGATGCAGACACCAATATGAGACGTCTAGTCTTTGACTCGTAAACAAAAATGAACAGTTTGTCTGTGGATATGGCTCATTTGACCTCTGCTTTCTCTGAAATTGTGCTTTCTGGAAGTGTCACAGTTTGGTGTGTTGACTGCAGCCAGATGTTCCACCGTGTAATTTGCATGATGTTTTGGTGGGAAGTGTGAACGTTGCCTTCGAAATGAGGATTTTATGCAAGGTCACTGCAGCCTTGTCGCCTATGACAGATCTCAAGGGAAAAGTTTTCACACAACAGTTATTTTCTAAATTGGTTATAAAGAAATTAGTATCAGAAATAGAATAACACACAAGCAGAAGCCACACAGATTGTTTTTAATTAAATAACTTGCTTAATTAAGGCTTGTTTTTTCGCAGCAGGGCACATTAACACCACTGTCTTCTTGTCAGAGAATAAAATACACCATAAAAGTAATTTTGAATATTTATTGAGACACATTTTAGTCACAATATTTTCCTAATGAAAGTAGTCATGAATGCAAAAGCAAAACATTTGTGTTTCAGAGCAACACTGAGATGTTTACATCCTGAATGAATCTGCTTCTAAATGAATCATTTGAGTCAGTGAGTCATTCATAAAGACAGTCACTTGGTTAGTTTCTAAATTAATCAGCACTTTTGAATGAATCATTTATATTTTTATTGTATACTCGCATTAGTAAAATATCTTTGGCTTGTTGCATCAAATGAGGAAAAATTATAAATATTAATTGTGGTCAGTAAGTTGTTACAGTACTTTTAAAAAAATACATGATGCTGCATTTATTTAATTTAAATTGATACACAGTGAAAATAAATTATTTTCATAATAATATGTTATAAAATGAAATTAGAAATTGTTGTCAGTAATAAATAACACACAAGCAGAAGCCACACAGATTGTTTTTAATTAAATAACTTGCTTAATTAAGGCTTGTTTTTTGCAGCAGTGCACATTAACACCACTGTCTTCTTGTCGGAGATAAAAATACACCATAAAAGCAATTTGAATATTTATTGAGACACATTTTAGTCACAATATTTTCCTAATGAAAGTAGTCATGAATGCAAAAGCAGAACATTTGTGTTTCAGAGCAACACTGAGATGTTTCCTTCCTTAATGAATCTGTTTCTGATCAAATCATTTGAGTCAGGGATTCAATTATAAAGACAGTAATTTGGTTAGTTTCTAAATGAATCAGCACTTTTGAATGAATCGTTTGTATTTCTATTGTATACTCGCATTATAGTGTGAATGATGTATATAAAAATATCCTGCTTTAATATGACTTCTAATTATTTTAGTATATTAATTGTGGTCAGTAAGTTTTTACAGTATTTTTTAAAAGCTATTTAAAAATGCTCATCGAGGCTACATTTATTTGATAAAAGATGCAGTATAAATTTAAATACACTAAACATTTGTTCATTTTCCATATTTCCAGTTATTAGAGATTATTGTATATAATTAAACAACACAAGCAGAAGCCACATAGATTGATTTTAATTAAATAACTTGCTTAATTAAGGCTTGTTTCTCAAAGCAGTGCACATTAACATCACTGTCTTCTTGTCAGAGATAAAAATACACCATAAAAGCAATTTGAATATTTAGTGAACAACATTTTAGTCAAAATATTGTATTTTTTTCCCAGTGAAAATAGTTTAAAAGCAAACAATCAATAAAACTGACCTGATTACTTGCTTCCTGAATGAATCTCATCCTAAATGAGTCATTTGAGTCCAATGATTCATTCTAGACAGTTGTGTAATTTATTCACACCCAACTAAATATCCTTTAATTATTGTTAGTAAAATAAATCCCCCAAAATATTGAGGAATCATCCTCCTATTGTACTTGTTTTTTTTAATCTGTTTTAAAACTTAGTGTCTAGCTAGTCTTTGTGAAACTTAGCTTTTGTCACTATTTTACATGTTATTCAGTGGTTTATGATTTATCTGATTATTAATACATATAAAAAAGCATATAGAGAGACAGACAGACAGGAAGTGCTTAAACCACTTCCTCACACTTGACTTCTGCCAGTTTTTTCCCCCCGAGGCTGTTTTTTCTTCTCTATATTAGCGAAGCGGATGGTCATACAGCCACAATAATCCTCCATACTAAAAAATGTATTGCTTTTGTGAGATTAGGTCTCAGAAGTGCTCCCCGTTTACATTGTCCTGTAAATATTAATGGTTAACGGTGGAATATTGGCTTAAATAATGAAAGTTTAACATGTTTCACAGATGAGTTCAGCAGTGTTCATTAGTTTGTGTTCATAAAAACACACAATCTCATCATCTTTTTTTAACACAATTCTAAAAGTCATAATTACAACTTAATCAGTATTCTGTCATGGAGATTAGTGACATTTTATAGCATATTAATATGGAAAACAAACAGCTTTTCACTGTATTTTATACATAAAATACAAAATATTGTAAAATCGTACTGACCGCAAATAGTGTTCATAAATATTTTTTGTGCATCCTTTGAGGTTATGAAAATAAGGTATTTTGTATTACTTGATTGAAGCTGTAGTGCAAGTAGTAAAAATACAAACGATTTGTTCAAAATGGCTGATTTATTTAGAAACTTGAATGAATCATTGAATCAAATGATTCGTTCAGAAATTCGTTTCATTCATGGAGGAAAACATTGCTATGAAACACAAGTGTATATTGTCTTGTTTGACACTATAATGCGAGTATGCACTTAAAATAACTTGTCATAAATTGTCTTCAGCTTCAGCTAACAGCACTTACTAAAAAATAAAGATAGTAAAGGCTTCATCTGATTGGTCAGATTTGGATAAACAACATATGCATGCAACACAAAGCTTGGCACATAAAATTACTTTAATTTATTTAACTTCCCTGTGTTATGTATATTGCATTTTATGCGTATATGCATTTTTGGAAATGCACAAAGCTCTAATAATAATAATAGCAAATATTTCACAGCCTTAAAATGTTTTTACATTTCCTCCAGTGTGCATTTAAAGTGGGAGAAAATGGATCATTGAATTATTAACTCAAATGATTCATTCAGAAACATGCTTGAGTGATATTAAAGGACAAAATCATAATTTATCTTATCTTAAAACACAAACTTACTCATTCATGAGGCTCTAATAGGCTTCATTGTCCTTCTCAAGAAAAAAAGGTTTTGGTTATTTTTAACTATTGATAATAGTAATTAGAGCTACGCAATAAATAGCAATGGGAAAATATGCAATGTTGTTGAGTGTTGTGAATATATATACTGTATATTGTGATTTATTTTTCTGAGCTAATTAAATAAAAACTTGGCAACATGCAAACATTAAACCAGGAGCTCTCAATGTCTACACTAAAAGGTCCAAATCTGTATTTTTACTCCAGAACAATTTATATTACATGTTTTTAATAAACATCCATAACATGCGTCACAAGTCAACACTATTTATTTTTCTTTAAGTAAAGTGGCATTTGCATTAAAGATGCATTAAATACAATGCAAATGTGGCAAAACCACTAATATAAGTGCATTTTTGTACAAACCACAACAAAAGGTAGGCCAATAGTATGTTGGTGCAGCCATGATGATGCAAGCTGAGATTGCATATCTCAGAGATGCAATGTCAGACACAATGAGAGCTAGTGACATCACTGTGAGCGGTAGGGTTAGGGGTGGGCATTAAAAAGCATTGCATGCAGCTCAGATTGCAACTGCACCAGGTCTGCATCCAGACCCTTCTCCAAAAAAAGATGAAAAACACAAAAGGTGTGTAATGAAAACTTGAGGTGTTGTAGTTTTGTGGTTGTTATGTCTGTATTTTGTAGTTCAAATGTCCGTGTTTCGTTTCATAGTGGCATTTTACATTTCCACTCTTTACAACTCCAATTGTCTCATTATAAATCAAGCAGAAAGGCTTTGTTCTGGCTTGTGGCTAAATAAACGCATACTTATCTGTCCATTGAACGTTGAACTGTCGATTGTCTTCATCAAGTTTTCTTAACCGTGAGACCGACATCTTCATCCATTCAAATGATCACTTTACTGCGGTGCGCAGTCACGCAGGAAAACTTTGAATATTTTGCCTTCGATTTTATTTCGGCGCTTATTTTTTATTTTTTTATTTACAAAAATAAAAAAAAAAACTAAACGGTTGGTTTACAAGGTTTATGCATTTATCAATGAAGTAAAAGCACAATTTGAACCATTCACGCATGTACTTGCAATATTAAATGGAGTCGGATTGAATACCCTCGCGGTGCGGATCAGGACCGTAATCCGGATTTTGAGAAGCCCTGATTTAGACAATAAAACCACAGGAGGGGTAGGATAAGATAGTAAAGGCTTCATCTGATTGGTCAGATTTAGATAAACAACCTATGCATGCAGCACACAAAATTACCTTAATTCATTGCCCTTCCCTGTGATATGAATATTTCATATTATTGCAATCACAATAATTTTTTGATATGCTGAAAGCTCTATAATAATGCCAAATATTGGACAGCCTTAAAATGAAGCTTTTTTTGTCCACATTTCCTCCAGTGTGCGTTTAAAGTTGATACGAGGGAGAAAATGAATCATTGAATTGACTCAAATGATTCATTCAGAAACATGCTTGAGTGATATGGATATTGCATATTATTGCGATAATAATTTTTCGATATGCACAAAGCTCTAATAATAATAATCCCAAATATTGCACAGCCCTAAAACGAAGCTTTTTTTCTCTACATTTCCTCCAGTGTGCATTTAAAATGGACACGTGGGAGAAAATCCTGCATCCCACTCCTCTTCCCCGAGGGGGCTCTTTTTGATTGACTCGAACTGTTCCACATTGCATAATCCTTAATGGTCTCAGCAGGAACCGGGGCTGCGAGGCCTGTAAAGGAATCCCAGAGTGCTCTTGTTTTGTCATCAGCCATGCAACCTCAGCCCAGTCCACTTCTCTGCCTGCAGCTAAGCTCGTCATTATTATTACCCTGTCTTCGGTTACTCCAAAGAACAGTGGCATTATTCTTTATCTTCCTTCCCAGCAGATGGAAAGAATGAAGGGGCAAAGTAGGGGAAGGAAAAAAAGATATGCCTTGCTATGCTCTGATGGCACATGCCTTGTGCTTAGGGCAGGACGATATTGGAAAAACTGGCATTGCAATATTTTGTGTTTCTGTGATGCACGCTGTAAAAAACATTCTGTATTTAGTGATTCACAAGTGTTTTTGGTTTATTTATGGTTGTGAATTGCATTATGGGATGTTGATCTCTGCTCTGTCAGTTTAACTAAGTGACTTTAATTGATATTTTAGTAGTTTGAAATAGTATGATGTATAAGAATTAATATATAGAGAAATAAACCGGTAAACAGAAAATGTACTGGCAGTTTATTACAAGATGTTTTTAAGTGTAATATACTGCACCAACCCAGACAAAATAGCACTTTACACTATTAAATATGTTCATAAAAGTCACATTTTACAACTTTTCAAGGTTAAAAGTTGTTGGAAGAAAGATCCCATAATGCAATTAAAAAGCATAAATAAATGGGGGAAAATAAAAACATGAATCACAAAATATGGAAAACTGCTCATTTACGGATATTTTTTACAGTGTTGCACAAAATGACTTACAGTAAATAGCTTTGTTTGGATATAATTCATCATTTTAAATTAATTGAGGTGATTTTATAGGGGAGTGCAATCTAATGCAAATCAAATTTCCTAAGGAATGAATAAAGTAAACTTGACTAACTTTGAGTACATCTGCATAACATATTATAAAGTAATTACAAAGCAGTAAACTAGTGCTGTCAAACAATTATTTGCAATTGCATCCAAAATAAGTTGTACAAGTTGTTTTTTGATATATGTTCTGTCTATCTATTATAAATATATAAATGCAACACAAATACACAAACATGTATAAGAAGCAATGATAATATAAATAGATATATTTATATTAGTATGAGGTGAATCTTTGATCCTTGTGAAATTAAATAAAAAACACTTCATGCAACACAGTCTAATCAGCTTAAATAATTTGTACAGTTCTGAGGTCTGTAATAATATTAGCTTACCAGAGAAATTAAGATTTTTCCAACCTCCACTGATCAAATGTTTTTCCATCACATCTCAATACATCTGTTATTTAAAACTATAATATCTTATGCCACGCAAGAATTGTCATCAACTGAATTGTGATCATTTTTGTAACTAGTTTTACTGGTTTTTCCACAAGTACACATTTGTCAAACGCTGAATTGTACACCTGTCACACTCTGAAATGTAATATTAGTTTGGTTAAGAGCATATTAGAAAATTAATACCATGATTATTTATTTTAACTAAAGCATGATTTTATATAAGTTGTAATGTGTAAGTACTGTAACACATTTAATATATGTTGCAGTGTGTACAGGTATGCATGTATACACAGTACAACATGTATTACATAAATGCAAACTTATTTTGGATGTGATTAATTATTGACAGCACTAAAATAAACATGGTTTTGTGATTACAAAAATTAAGTAAACAAATGTGAAATAACTTTGTATAGTCTTCGTAAATTTTATATTAAGAAAAATTAATAAATAAATACATTGTACATACATTTTTGTATAATTTCTTGTACCTGGTTGCTTTAAATTAGCTTTAAATACTATAACTTTAAAGTCTTCTACATAAATCTTTTTAGTAATAAAATAAAAATTAATGTATCCTAAATTTCATTATAATTTCTTGTATCCCATTGCTTTAAACTTGCTTTAAATACTCTAACATTAAAGTCTTCTACATACATTTTTTATTAATAAAAATAAATATAAAAAATAACACAAATTTTAGTATAATTTCTTGTACCTGATTGCTTTAAACTTGCTTGAAATACTCAGTCACAGGCATTAAAACACATGCAATGTTAATGCGGAGCTGAAATGATATATTCGTGCAGCCCTGCTTGTGCTTGTTTATATCGGCATTGCAAACATCTGCAACACGTATGTGCTTTTGCTTCAAAGCAGCTCTGTTCAGGGTTTTTTTTCTTCATTTTTCCCCCTTGAGAGCTGGAAGCAGTTCTTTCACAGGGATAAAGTCATGCATACCAGTGGGAACAGACAAACAACACAAACCGAGCGCAGTTTGGGAAGCGGTGAGCTCAAACCGGCAGTCCTGAAAATGCTCTCCTGCCTTGGTTTGGTTACTGTAGACAGTAAGGAGCCTCAAGGATGCAAAGCCGTGACCCGAAGCCCCCCCAATGTGAACACACAGGCTTGTGGAAGGAAAAGAAAACCCTCAGCACGCTCTGCCATTTAACCCTTGTGTACTGTTCAGATTGACTCCCCTTTGGTTATGTTGGTGGCTGTTTTTGACTTCCATTATAATCACATTTTTTTATCGCAAAGCCATGACAGCATATAATCATGCATTCTTGATTGTTGCTGGTTTTTCCTGTTAGAAAGAGGTACAATGTGGGATATTTACTGTTGATCATCAGTTGCCAGCATTAACCCTTCAGATAGGCCTGTGAAAAAGCGTTTCAGACGTTTATATTGAGTTCTGTAGAGTAAAGCAGCAGATTATAGTAGGGCTGGGCGATTATTCGAAAAATAATTTAAATTTAGAACCTATAATCGATCTAATTTTCCCAGGTCAATTTTATTGATTATTTTCCCTACTGTGTGTGGAGTCACGTGACCCCGCTCTGTTAAGGCTGATTTATATCGAGAGCATGTGTATGGTCCAGCGCGGTCGCATACCCACGCACCTCTCAAAAAATGTAACTACACATTGCGAAGACTTGTAGCGCAAGCTCTATGATTGGTCGGTTTAATAGCATTGACACATGTGGGTGGCGCGTATAGCCTTGGGACAGCAGAGAGCCGGTTGGAGCGAGTGTTTACAAGTTTGGAGTCCCGTGGAGGAGCTGTTTTGTGTTTACCTTATAATTAAAGTTGTTGCACGTCCGCCTGTTCCAGCCTCTGAATGAGCAAGTTTTAAGGTCTTGTACATTAAGGTAGCATTCAGAAAAAGCCAACCCCCCGTGAAGAAACTCGACACAGAGGAACATAAAAACCCGCTGCTAGTTAGAGTTTTGGAAGTGTTATTGCTGAGCAATACAAACAGAACACTTAAATATATCAATGCACGGCTACGCACAAGGCAAGCTCCTTGGGCCACGCCGATCACTCTATGCAGATGTATAAATCCGCCTTTAAAGTCTGAGGCTGATTTATTCTTCTGCGGCCACTTTGCAGTCACATGATCTCTGGTCAAGTAAGATGATGGACCCATTCTTGAACCTTACTTTGCACTAAATTTTAGAGGTGTGAACCTACACTGGTCTCACGGTTCAGTTACGATTATCATGCCATCGATTCGGTTCAATTCGATATCTCGGTGCATCACGGTGCATTGACGATTCCATACACAGTTTTATATTTTCTTCACAGCACAGCAATTCTTGTATTAAAATGTACAAATATATTTATATAGTATTTGTGAAACTATTTTGTCCTTTAATACAAACAGTCAGATATATAAACTGTACCTTTAAACAACACGAGCATTTATAGCAAAAAAACAAATATAAATATCCCGCTCGCTTTCTGAGCCTTGTCTACCAAGTTCTTTCTTACACCCCTTTGATTGGTCACACGCTCAACAGAAAGGGCTGCGATTGGCTCTTACACCCTGGCGCTCTTCACAGATGCACTCATGGGCCACAGTGAGAGAGAGAGAGAGAAATGGAGATTAATTTCATTCTCTTAATCGCTGTGAAATAGGGGCTTCTGCTGTAAGTGTCAGTGAAACATAGTCTAGCAAACACACACGCACTGAAATTGTGTGCAGTTTCTGAGATTTTAAGTAGTTGGAGTGTTGTAAATACCCGCGCTCGCTTCCCTCGCTATGCTACGGCGACATAGCGCATATGAGATAAATGACGTCAGTATAATAACCGGTTATGATTATTACTGAACCGATACTGAATTGTCTGCGTCTGCATCGCAGTGCACCGAAGAAACGATTAATTTTGACACCCCTACTAAATTGACGATGCGATTTGCAAATTGCGCCAGAGATGCCTTGAGACGGCATATTTTCCATTTACATTCAAATTATTATTTACATTAAAATATTTGTTTACAGAAGATGCTAGAAATGCAATGTTTGAAGTATTATTTACAGGATATACTTATTTTAATTGGAAGATATGCTGCTTATTTTCTACTTTTAATATGAAAAGCACAAAAAATAATTTATTTTGTTTCCAAAAGTGCAAGTTACTTATTTTTCACTTTTTTTATCCGGCTCAGCATCGTGATGTCTATCGGCGATGGATGATGGCATAGTCTATCGAGCCAACACTAATTTGAATGCAGCGATTGGAAGGATTAATAAACATATGCAAATTACCATCAATTATAATTTATGTTGCGTGGGTGTTGAGATCTCGATCTTTTAACAATTAATCGTGCAGCAAACACGTTTAATAACCTAAGAAACCCACCACATCCAGAATAACCCAATTCTTCTGTCACCTTTATATTTTACAGGAAAACCGAAATGCTTTCATACATGTGATTTGAATGACGTGAGAGGCGATCTCTCTGTGATCGTTACAAATTTAGTAAAGTAAAAGAAAATGTATTAGCCTAATCCGCAGGTCACGAAACCGTGGGTCACCAAACCATGGGTTGTGATCCGTACGAATCACAGATCAGCACTTACTATGTTTACTATGTTCTGAGAGCTGAGGGGCTGATTTTTTATTTTCTCAAACATACAGTATCAAGGTAAGTACACAAAGGTCACCCACACCATATAATGTTAAGCCAGAAACTTTGCTTTTTTATGCATTGCAACTAAAATCCACAGTAAAAATGGCAAATTGTTCCTCCTCCCAACAGGGAAAACCAGCAAGAATCAAGAATGCATGATTATATGCTGTCATGGTTTTGCGATCAAAAAATTTGATTATAATGGAAGTCAATAGGGGCAAAAACAGCCACCAACATAATAAAAGGGAGGTCAATTTGAGTGTATTGTTGAAATAAAAAATAAAAAATTGCAAAGAATTTTCCCAAACTATATGTCAAAATAGGATTTGGCACCAAAAATCATCCCATTTGCTGAAACACAGAGAAAGCTGTGGCCAAATAAAGCCTCAAAATCACTGAAGACTGGATGAAAACACCCCCCCCCCCCCCCCCAAACAGCACACAAGGGTTAAAGCACGCTCCTTTTACTCCCAGTCAGACTTTTCTTTCTCTTTATTAGCTTAGCAAATGGAAAGTTCCTTTGGAGGATTGTGGTTAACAAGCAGCGGCCGCAGTGGAAGGAGCTTCGTTTTAACTACTTTCACACTGCAGCTTTTGGGGCAGGAATAAGTCTGTTTGACGTCAGCATGTGAAGGTGGTTTTCTGACAGTTTACCACGCTGAATTCACTTGAAAGGCATTTGCGTGACCTTTGTAGATATGCAGTTTTTCTAAAGCAAAGTGAACTGTGTATAGTTGTGTTTGCATGCACATTGGTGCTGTGCAAACATTTGGGTCAAGACATGTATATGATAACTATATTGACATTGATTACAGTATTATTATAATTATTAAAGTCATAAAACTTTTAAGTTCTGTAATAACCCCCAGTAACACACTTTTCCCAATGAGCATTTCAATGAGTGTGCTATAAAGAGTTAATTGCATTCAAAATAAAAGTTTGTGTTTATGTTAAGGATGCACGATATTGAAAAAAACTGACATTGCAACATTTAGGGTGCTTTCACATCTGTGGTTCGATTCATTTGGTCTGGACCAAGGGCAACCATGCCGTTTTGGCCGTTTTTGGGTCCTTTTCACACCACACTGATTGCTTTAGTCCGAACCAGTTGAAAAGGAAACAAAATGCAGTCATGTGACAAAATCCACATCACTCATTGGCCAGATGTTATTGAACGCATTTCCTAAACTGCTTTTCGATTGGTCAGAATTAACGTGCGGGAAAATGGCAATGAAACTTCCGTAAGTAAACAAACAGGGAGACACAAAATGTGGCTTTTACTGTGGAGTAGCCATGGGACGATAACCGTTTTCAAGGTTTACCGCGGTTTGGAAAAGTCAAGGTTTTAAAACCGTCAAAATTACCAATCCCAAGGTTTGTGTAAGATTTTTTTTAATATACGTTTTTTTTTTTTTTTTTTTTTTAGGACAGCAGTATCTTCAGCAGAAAAGATATCTAAAGATGCCGCTTTAAATTGTAAAAAAAAAAATCTGTTTTTAGAACAAATTAAGTCAGCAGAGGGCAATAATTCATTTAGCCTGACATGTTTAGTGTTCCAACATATTTTGAATGTTTCTCAAAATAAAATTTTTTGTGTTCAAAATGGAAAAAAGTTTTAGTTTTTTACCCAGACATTTAAAAAGAATATATTTTAGAGCAGTAATCATAATACCGTGAAACCGTGATATTTTTATCCAAGGTTATCATACCGTCAGAATCTTATATCAGCCAATGCCTACTATGGAGGGACGACTGGGCTGGCTGATTGTATCCCTGCTCATAGCATACTATATAGTTTATATTCATCACTTTAGACAAACTATACATTTCGAGAATGAAGCGTGGCGGCGGCTGGAAAACAATGTTTTAATGCATTGCAAACGGCGAAGGCGCATCGCAAGTCACTTTAGGAGGAGGCGTGAATTAATTTAGCTAAACTGCGACATGGTCATCTTTCGGAAATATTACCAACGATCCATCAGGTAATGTTTTTCCCCCTCTCTCTCTGTTTAAAACTGTTGGTAAATCGCTGTCAACAAATATTTTTCCTCTACATCCCATAATGCACAGTGCATCGAGTACAGTTATATAATGTCATCATATTATTACAATAATTTCTGAAGGATAATGTGACACTGATGAAGACCAAGTAATGTCATATTTGAATCACCGAGACTAAATTAGATTTTAAATGGATATTAAAAATGTTTAAAATTTAAATTTGGTGACACTTTACAATAAGATTGTAGTAGTTGATTTGTTAGTTAATGCATTTACTAACATGAACCATCAATGGAAAATACATGTATTACAGTATTTGTTTACATTAGTTAATGATAATAAGTACAATAGTCAATGCACAGTGAGTTAACACGAACTAACAATTAACTAATGTTACCAAGCATGAATCTGGATGTTAACAATGCATTAGTAGATGTTGACTTATGATTAATAAATGCTGTACAAGTAAATACATTAACTAACATTAATTATTGAAACCTTATTCTAAAGTGTGACCATTTATTTGACAAAAAAAAATCTAATTTTTGCTCCATTTTTGATTAAATAAATGCAGCCTTGATGAGATCTAAAACGTCTTTATACACTAAAAACAATTCTCACAGAACCCAAACTTTTGAACAGTAGTGTGTCACACAAGCATTTTGGTGGTAGTAAAAGCTTGAAGTGAGCATGTCACAAGTTGTCACCTAGTTATTAAAGTGGTAAACAGCTGCCGCTAGAGCTCAAAATACTATTTACCAAAGCCGAGAGGTAGATGTACAATGTCAGAAAGCAGTCGGTGCAGTTTACTGACTGCAGTCTGAAGGGAACGTGTGAGGAGATCTCATGTTTTAGCAAGCTTCGCTGATCTTTGGCTGCTAGAAACCAGTTTTTATAATAGGAAAAGCTTCTTGAAAGTGAAGTTAGGGGATTCTGACTGTCTGCCCTGATCAGTTTGAGAATATCTTGTGCATGTGTGTGAATGTAGAATCAGCTGTAGTGTGCATTTCAATGCTTTTTCACGTTTGCTCGTTTCTCCGCAGCAGAAGTTGTCATAGTTGGTAAACACAGAGCGCAGTGAATGGCAGAGTACAGCAAATTATTGTTTTACAGTCCTATTTGCTGACATAATAAAAGAAAAACTTCATGATGGTGTTATCAAGACTTTTAGAAAAAAGGAAATAAATAGTGTGAGACTTATAACGGCAGCCAGAGGAGAGAATAACGTCAGATTTACTGTCCGGCCATCATTATAAACACTGCATTAAAAAATGGATTATTACTTATGCGAGGTGTTTATAATGCAAAGATGATATAACACATACAGAAATGCATATAAACGTTTGTACATAAAAAAAAAAACATCAAATATTTACAAACTTTCAAGGATTTAAGATGCTGATGACCATGGTATTGTGAAAAGGGTCAATAGTTTGATGTTGTGCAAGTCTGCAGTTCATCTGATTTCCCGAAAGCAAACAGACACTTGCATCACCTGAGCTAAAGTTCACCCTGATTAACTGTGCCTGATTTTTTTTGGGGGGGTGTTTGTGTGTTTTTTGAGTTGTGTAATAGGAACAGTCAACCATAGAAATGTCACGACTCACACAGCAGAATCAATTTAGTCTTAGAGTTTAACTGGTTGAACTTTGCTTTTCTCTAAATGCACATAAATGTTTATTATATATATACTAAAGTATTTTTTTGAGCACAGCATCAGAAAATAAGTTATTGCATCTTAACATGGACTTCTCGAGGTATGGTCACGAGGAATCCTGCTTCAGAAATAACTCCTCTCCCTCAGTCATCTTTCCATCAAGCAAGTTTCGGTTGGCGACGTCGCCAACCAGAGGCGGTAGTAACGCACCAAAAACTTTGTTGTCGAACACCGTGAAACAGGAAGAAGAAATCATCATTCTCGCTATCATATGGATTTACTTTCATCGGCTAGACACTGGCCTCACAGCTCTGTGAATGTCGGTGCCGTCACTTATTGATCAGCGATCGCTACTGCGCTTCTTGACTAATAAAATAGCTTTGCTACTGAAAAGCTATTTGATTTAGAAAGTAGCGACGCTACCGAGAAATGTAGTGAAGCTAGTAGCGCCACTACTTGTAGCGACGCTACTGCCCAACACTGAATATTGCAATGTGTGTATCTGCAATAGTCATTCATTCATTCATTCATTTTCTTGTCGGCTTTGTCCCTTGCGGGGAATGAACCGCCAACTTATCCAGCACGATTTTACGCAGCGGATGCCCTTCCAGCCGCAACCCATCTCTGGGAACTTCCACACACACATTCACACTCATACACTATGGACAATTTAGCTTACCCAATTCACCTGTACTGCATGTCTTTGGACTGTGGGGGAAACCGGAGCACCCGGAGGAAACCCACGCGAACCCAGGGAGAACATGCAAACTCCACACAGAAACGCCAACTGACCCAGCCCAGCCGAGGTTCGAACCTACGACCCAGCGACGTTCTTGCTGTGAGGCAACAGCACTACCTACTGCGCCACTGGGTTGCCCCTGCAATAGTCATATTATTTATAAAATATAAAGATATTATTTTTACTGATTATTTGTACAATGATGAGCATGTTATCTTACGTTCGATTGTTCAATTTCTATACTTGAAACTGTCCAGAAAAATGTAAAGCACTGTTTATTTCTCTTTTATTTTTGATCTGTCGCATTTATATATGCTTTTAATTTGTTATATTTTATGCAGACGCAGTCCCTAGAAAAAGACATGATCTTCCTAACAAAATATCGCAATGTCAGATTCTTCCAATATCATGCAGCCCCAGTGTATATGAAATAATATTGCAAAGCTTTACATGCAAAATATTGATATTTCATATATGCTTATCATTTGGAATTTTGTGAAGGTGGTTGTAGACAGTGGAGAATTTAATGTTTTGTTAGTGTTGTTAATGCAGATTGTGGGAAATCAATGTTGTTGTTTTTTTTTATATTTTATTTATTTTTTATTATTATTAATTTGTTACGCTGTAATTGTTGTTATGGGGCGTGGCTTGTGCAAACCAGACGTGGCTTGTGCAAATAAATAGTTTTACTCGTGCATAAATAGACATGTGAACAGTTTGAGGTTACTCGATTTACTTAAATTCGATTAATTCGTGCGTGAAATTCACTTCACAGTAGACGCGGACTCGCTTGTGTCTACCCGGTGACTGTAGTTTCATTGCTAAATGGCTGACATGGATTTTATTGAGAGTGTAGCTGTGCTTTGTGCTTTTGGAAGGTTGATAAACAGCATAATTCGTTCAGCGCCATGTCTGAGTCCACTAGTTCCTTTCAGAGGTGCACCAGCTCTGTGAGTTCATCAACTCCTCCAGAAACCGTACCTGGATGATGAAGGCTTTCAGCGACGCTTCAGACTGAGCTGAGCACAGTTTGATGAGCTGTTGTTCGGTGACGACAGGAGGATTTCAGGCCTACATCATAATCGCGCCCCAACAAGAGCAAGCTCCTGATTGGTTAACGTGGCGTGAATGTGCACTAAAGGTCAGATTTTCCAACTAGAGCGCTTTGCGTGTCAAATACGTAAAGCGTTTAATTCGAGCAAATCGCGTCATTCGTGCAAATAGCGCTGCAGGATGTCTCTTCACATAGTTGCATTGACTTAACATGTGAATCACACACGCTTGACACTTCATCCTCGTCTGGTGTGAACGCAGCATTAGAAAATAATTTGGAATCTGCAAAAGCAGCCTAGAAAATGGCAATCGATGATCTCTGTTTTAAAGGAATAGCTCACACCCCAAAATATGTCATCATCTACTCTCACTCCACGTGTTCTAAAAATGTTTGAGGTTGTTTTCGTTCTTTTTAACTTAATTTAGGATATTTGTGACCCTGGAGCCAAAATAATGGGTTTGTTTGTAGGAATAGGCAACAGTTTGAGTTTGTATAAATTTACCTAAATAATTACGCTACCGATCAAAAATTTGGGGTCAGTTTTACAAAAATTATTATTATTACAGGGTGTCCGCGGGGTCTTAAAGTAAAAGTTGATCAATCAATGTAGAGAAATTTAAGACCCTTGTGTCTTAAATGCTGTTTTGCAAGGTATTAAATTTTATATGATTTTTGATTATGCAATGTATGGTTGGATGCTGAATTTAATCTACGAACATCAGGATGCTGTGTAGTTTAAGCAAGCAATGAAATCCTACTATTTGACATCATGCTGCTTTGTTTACTGCAGTAACCAAGGCAACACCATTATTTCTGCAGTTCTATAGGCGCCACCTGCTGGATTATCTTGATTTAATAGATGTTTATTCAGTATATGAATAATGTTTTAGTTTTGGATTAGTTTATTACATTAATATTTAGTAAATATACTGTAAGTTAAAATCTTGCCAGTGTTTTCGGTTGAAACCTAAAGTGGTTTTAAGGTCTTAAAATGTATGGAAAGAGTCTTAAAAAAGGTTTTTAAAGGTATTGAATTTCACTATCTGATTTCTGTTTATACTCTATTAATTTCCTTTCATAATTTAAATAAAATAATTCTATTCATCAAGGCGGCATTAATGAAATGTAATTTTTTTTAAATAAATTGTTAAATATTTATTAAATATTTATTTATTTCTTATTGTATGTAGTTTCAAATTAAATTATTATTCTTTTATTACTATTACCATTAATAATAATACTATTAATAATAATAATAATTAATATTGAAGGATCATGTGACTGAAGACTAGAGCAATGAAGCTAAAAAGTCATCATTAAAGCATCATTATTTATGGATTATTTTGATTGATGGAAGTATGGAATTAAGAACAAATATTTTGTTAATTCCATACAAATAAATATATGTATTGTATGTAAATATGTATTGCATGTAAATTCCATATGTATATATGTATTTGTTATGGAACTAAAT
This sequence comes from Danio kyathit, assembly GCA_903798195.1. Taxonomy (NCBI): domain Eukaryota; kingdom Metazoa; phylum Chordata; class Actinopteri; order Cypriniformes; family Danionidae; genus Danio; species Danio kyathit. The sequence continues at coordinate 58,452,676 of LR812537.1, read as the reverse complement.
ATATTTGGATAAATTATTAAATGAAATTTTTGAACAGTTATTTTATAATGCAATAATATTTCACAATTTTACAATTTGTTCTGTATTTTTGATGAAACAAATGCAGCCTTGGTGAGCAGGAGAAGCTTATTTTAACACATTTAAAAATAATACTGCCCACAAACCTTTGACCGGTACTGTATTTCAAAGCCGCATTGATTTCATTGATAATATGCATTGCTAAGAACCGAATTTGATCAACTTATTGGTGATTTGATCAACATTTAGATTATTTTTTTTAACTCTCAGGATCCTGATATTTCCAAATACCTGCATCTCATCTAAATATTGTCAATTCTAACAAACCAAACATCAATGGAAAGTTCATTGATCAGCTTTTCTGTGAAGCATAAATCTCAATTTCCAGTGTATACGAGCTTTACTTCAAGTATCTCAGGGCCTCAAGAGTATCATGTTTGTTTGATGCGATGAAATAAATAATAAATCACGATTTTTTTTTTGAAGTCTAGATGATTAGACATATTTTATCTAACTGATTACTTTCTGTTTTGCTGAACTTGTGAACCACACATACCTGTGAATAAAAGCAAGCCTGAAGCATCCCAGCGCTTTTTACATCAGTGAATGCAACTAATTAAAACGCACAAATAATTTCTGCAGTAATTAAGCATAGGTTGAGGCTGATATTTTCTCAGCGTGAATTCGAGCGTTTCTTTAATTTCCACATGCCGCTGACAATATGACAAGTGGTTGTTATGGAAACCGTTTAGAAATTGTATCTCTGGACTTTAAGAGCTGCACTTTAAAAGCTGAGTTTTTTTTATTTCTCTGTTGCTTTAGTGCATGTGGCCTTGCTTAAATCACACTGAAGCATCCTGGGAGATTTCTAAAGTGATGTTGAAGAGACTTGATAACTCGACTTTACTGAACAGTGAAATCTGGTCCTCGTCCAGCTGCTCTGAAGCATCGATCGTGTCCTCTGATACTGCTGCCAACCTCCATCTATAGTTTCATTAATTTTTTTAGAGATTTTTTCCTCTCAAATTTGACCAAATAATGTTTAAAGGTGGATAGTTTTTCCAGAAATTAAATTTACTCACTATTTATTCATTCAAGTGGATCCAAACCTTTATTAGTTTCTTTTTTTCTGTTATACGAAGCAGAAAGCCTGTAACCAAAACAAGTACTTTGGATGTCAATGGTTAGAGGTAGGGCTGCGCAATATATGGTTTCAGCATCGATATCACAATGTGAGCATTCGCAATAGTCATTGCAGGAACTTCAATGTTGAGTCTGGATTATAATAGATCAATTTGCAAGTGTTTTTTCAGGCCTGTGACTGTGTGAAGATTTTAAAAGCATTCAGGCATAAGAAATTGTATTGTTTGTAACTTTATAACAGTTAGGGGTGTAACGCATCACGGTTGATCCGTGATTCATGCAGTTCGAAACACATGTGACCCACAGATTAATACATATTTTTTACTGGTAGATTAATCCTAAATGTGTAACGATCACAGAGAGATCGCCTCTCATGTCATTCAAATCACTTGTATGAAAGCATTTCGGCTTTCCTGTTAAATATAATGATGACGGAAGAAGTTGTGGTGGGTTATTGGGGATGTGGTGGGTTTCTTAGGTTATTAAAGGTGTTTTCTGTCACTACCTGTTTAGCCTGCATTATTGAATTCAGTGTAAAGCCTGGTTTATACTTCTGTGTCAAGTGATCGGCGTGACCCACGGCGCAAGCCTCGCACGTAGCCGTGCATTTATACTTCTGCGCGATGTTTCTGTTTCTCTGCAATACACTTCCGAAACGCTAGCTGGCAGTAGGTGTTTATGTTTCTCTGTGTCGAGTTTCTTCGCTGGTTTTTTTTTGTTTTTCCTGAACACTTCCTTAATGTACAAGTGGCTCAAACTCACTCATTTTGAGACTGGAACCGGCGGATGTGCAACTACTTTAATCATGAGGTAAACACAAAATAACAGTCTATATCCGGAGCTCCTTCACGGGACTCCACACTTGTAAACACTCGCTGCATCGGGCGCGCGGCTCTCACCTCCGCCCACACTCGTCAGCGCTACCAAGCCGACCAACCACAGAGCTTGCGCTACGCGTACGCGTTGCATTTTTTGAGAGGTGCGCGTCAACGACGCCGACGGCCACGGTGAGGGGCAATGCGTTCACACGTAGGCTGCGCCGTAGCATACGCATGCGCTTGACGCAGAAGTATAAATCAGCCTTAAGCTGCACGATTAATCATTAAAAGATCGGGATCTCAGCCCCTAGTCAACAAATTTTAAATGAAAAGATGGTGATTTGCATGTTTATTAATCCTCAAATTGCTGCATTCAAATCTGAAAACGCAAAAATCAAGAAAAATTCAGTCCTTAGTCTTTAGAGTTATGACGTTACAGTCAAATAACACAGAAGTACTGGGAGAACAGTTTATAGTTTAGATAAAACTACTTATGTTTATGGTAAAGATTAAAATCACCAACATGTGCATTTAACTTGACACTCAAAAATGAAAGTTGTAGGCAGCAATTACATTATTTAACCAAAAGGTGGCGACAACCAGCCGTCAAATATCTGCCACTGAATAATTCTTCAAAAATGACACACCTAGCAGTGATTTTATGAGTGAATAACTGAATCATTTATTGAAAATAAGACTAAAAATAAACATGGGTTGCACAAATTATAATGTTAGATTTCTACATTTAGCGTTATCAGCAGCAGTAGTAGTAACAGTATATTTATCGTACTGAATATTGTACCCTTTATTTTTATTCAGCTGATTATTTCTTCATTTTATTTTTAATAAAAATACAGGTTCTAAGTTCTGTTTGTTAAAACCAAAAGTGCCTTGCAGTGTTTTTTTTGTAATAAATTGAATGCAAATTACATTGGTCTCCTCCCCTTTTTGGCTGATCCGAAAAATGGTCCGAACCATATAATTGCAGATGTTTATTATATATTTTTGCTGGTGCAATCTCTTACGGAATCATCCCAATCTAAAATGATAAATTACTTCCAAATACAGATAATCAATCTTCTGGTGAAATTGTATTCATATGGCAATATATATTGCAGAAATAAGATTTTTCTAATAACATCAGTGTTTCCTCTAGGATTTTTCCCAGCTGGCTTTTTTTTTTTTTACACAGATCTGCCAACTATTTCAAAGACAAATATTACACGCAGTATTACAAGTCGAGAACGCATTCATGTAATACGAGCATGCGAATCTCTTTGCTTGCCACTGATTTCCTCTTCGTGCACAAAACTTCGTGCACGCACTCAAATTTACACGTTCAAGTGCAGATCTTCTCGTGCGCTCTCCAGTAAGCGCTGCTGAAGTGCGATTTAGTGCGTTTTTGTGCGTTTGCCGACATTAACGCGTCCTGAAGTAAAGTGAAACGGCTATAAACTCCAGAAAGATAAGTATACTTATGGAAACTGTGTTCATCGTAACTGAAAGCTACGCCTTGTTTGCTGGCGCCCCACGCATCACGCACCTGTCAGTCAGGTATATATATATATATATATATATTTATTAAAAGAACCAAACTTTGTAAATGCTTTATGACTCTCAAATTGCACGATTATTATTGTTGTTATTATTTTTTGGAATTATTTTTACAACAATCATTATGCTTATGTTTAGAAATATGCTTAAACAGTATTCATTGACATCCATAGAATGAAAATAAAAAATGGTTTCCAACATTTTTCAAAATATCTTTTGTGAAACTACTAGGCTTGGAACAAATTGATTGAGTTAATGATAACTTTTAGGTGAACTGTCTCTTTATCTTTGTCCAGCGAATCGTCTGTGAGTGTGTGTGTGTGTGTTGCTCAGAAAGCGAATGCATCCCAAGAGGAGATTTTGTTGAACTTTAATCGTTGTGGTTCAGAAGCGTTACTGACCCTTCGGGATTTTTGATGTGCTCTGGATGCATTAATTCGACAGCCCCACACGCCGCTACAATAATCTGCCCTAATGCACTGTTAACACCCATTTGTGTGCTGTAAACTGCGCTCTTATCCGCTTTCTCGTCCACTAGCCTCCCGTCACGCCGTTTAAATGAGAAAAGGTTGAAATATGAATAGCTGGTAAAGTCTAGAAGGGATACAGCTTTTACACATTATTGTGATGCTGTACAATAATTTATATTTTACATTACTGTGAGGGTAGAGGTAGATGATAATAAAATACAATTTAATGGGTAATTTAATAATTAATATGAATAATACACTGTATAATTACTGTTTTTACATTAATGTGAGGGCTGGGATGAGGGTAGACATTAACAAAATACAATTAATGGATACTTTAATAAATAATATAAGTAATACTCTGTATAATTACTGTTTTTACATTTACTGTAAGGGTAGATGTTAATAAATCATAATTAATTTGTAATTTAATAATAATATAAATAATTCTTGTTAACTTCTGGCCAAAGCTGTATCCCTTCTAGCAACAAGAAGGAAGTGCCTGTCCAAATATATGCGCATGTCATTGTTTGCACAAGTGAAATTGACACGCCGGTCTGATTTTATACAATAATAAATTTCAAAATGATGCTGTTCTAGTGTGTCTGTCCTACTGAGAGAGGTCATGCATCATAAATGTCAGGTTAGCATTAGTAGCTGCGATAATAATAGTATGATGCAAATTTTCTTCTGCATGAATATATTCTGAAATACATTAACCCTTTATCTGAAAAACATCCATAAATGGTAACTTCATAGACATTGATTGCAGTATAGTTTAATATTTTAAGTCAAACGTCTTGTTTTTTTTTTGTTACCTGAAAGGACACTATATACTGTATAACTGTAGGTTAATATACTGTCTAACCTATACATAACTCCTTAACCTTTCTGATTTTGACTGTAGTGTAGTAAAATATCTAAACTTGTACACTAAACAACATTGTAAACTTGTAAAATAAACGAATAAAATAGAATTGAATAATCTGATGCACATTTGTTTTCTTCTGCATCTCTTTATTCAAAAATACATTAATCTTTTATCTGAGAAAGACCCTTAAATGACCCATAATTTAATGTTTTTAATATTAAATTATTATTGTAATATTTTTAAACTCATAATTTAACAGTTAACTATGTTCATATACTGTATAACCTATACAAAACTTTTACAGGTTACAGATTTTGACAGTAATGTAGTAAAATAAATTAACTTGTACACTAAACAACTTGTAAAACAAACAAGTATCAAATAATCTGATGCAAATATCTTTTCTTTTGCATCTATAAATACATTAAAGGTGCCCTATAATAAAAATTCTATACCAAGGCATAGTAGAATAATAAGTGATCAGTATATGGAAATAGACATACCATGAGCCTCAGACTGCTTATGTAAATTCCATGAGTGTAAAACCCCTGTGGCCAATCAGAACACAAAGCAAACTGTTAAGAGACTCACAGGCCACACCCTCTGCGTTTGCATGTATGACTACTTTAGGTTGTTCATCCGGACCTGACGTCATCAAGAGAACTCAGACTCATATGTAGCTCAGCGATCATTAATGTGCACGCCTCAGACTGCTTGATAAGTGAGAAACAATTATACTTTCCCTCCATTAGTTATTTTAAAGCTTATATTTAACTTAAGTATGTGGGACTTTTATTTTGCAAACACACAAAAAAAATGCATTTGTCAATTTTAATCATAATTAAGCCTTTATCCACATCTCATGAGCAAAATAGGTTAATGTTTCACTGATTGGGTTTATAATTGTTCATATGCTGTGTGTATGTCTGTCTCAGCTGCACATCAGAGTGGAGCTCATTAATATTCATGACACAAACCATATATGGTCAATTATGGACCTTCTGATACTATGTGGCGTAAAAAATGAGCATATAAAACCATTTCTGGAGATTTTTTGAACTTGCCGAAGCCATAAGCCTACTATGTAGATATCAATGAACAATTCCTCCACATTTGCATGTATGACTACTTTAGGTTGTTCATCCGGACCTGACGTCATCAAGAGAACACGGACTCATATGTAGCTCAGCGATCATTAATGTGCACGCCTCAGGCTGCTTGATAAGTGAGAAACAATTATACTTTCCCTCCATTAGTTATTTTAAAGCTTATATTCAACTTAAGTTTGTGGGACTTTTATTTTGCAAACACAAAAAAAATGCATTTGTCAATTTTAATCATAATTAAGCCTTTATCCACATCTCATGAGCAAAATAGATTAATGTTTCTCTGATTGGGTTTATAATTGTTCATATGCTGTGTGTATGTCTGTCTCAGCTGCACATCAGAGTGGAGCTCATTAATATTCATGACACAAACCATATATGGTCAATTATGGACCTTCTGATTCTATGTGGGGTAAAAAATTAGCATATAAAACCATTTCTGGAGAACTTGTCGAAGACATAAGCCTACTATGTAGATATCAGTGAACAATTACATTTATTAAACCACTGTAGCACCTTTAACCTTTTACTGAGTGCCATATAAAGGGTCCTTTCTTTCTTTTTTTATATTTCAATGTGTATCCTGATGTTACACCACATGACATTTTGAAGACATTAACTTTGAATGTTCTTTTGAAAACAGTACCATTTTCCAAAACCAAACTATACGATACCCAGACAAATAGAAAGAGTGTGTTTATCTGAAGCGGCACATGTGTTTTAAAGTACAGTATTTCTCATGTACTTCATCATGTACCCCATCCATCACATTCAGCATAACTTGCATGTGTCTTTTGTTATTGAATATAGGCCCCGTAGGATGTTAAACATTGCTTTCTGGCGCTCGGAGAGTTTCTTTTTGTTGTATTTAGCATTTGTTCCCGCTTTGTATCACCTTTTTCAAACTTTGTTTTCTTTTTTCACGGTACAAATCAGACACATTCAATACTAAGATCACAAACATATTTGAGTGCCGCTTTCATGGAAAATCTGAGCACGGCTTGAATTAGCTCCGTTGTGTATACGTTAATAAAGCGTTGCGCGGTGGTTGCTCCTTTAGTGTGGTTATTCTTGCCACTAGACCAATGCTAATTCAACACAGTTCTTTGCCTGACAAACATCTAGAGTTAGCTTCAATTGTGCCTTTTAAATGTGTCAGTGTTTCCATACTGAAAACCAAAATGAGTCTTATCAGCGCACATTAAATCAGACTGTTGTTTTGAAGCCAGATTCGCCATATGGTGGAAGTGAAAGGGATTTTTTTCCCCCCGATGCATTTGGGACTGGAAAATGCGACTCAAACCGCATGCATTCCTTTGGTATTACAGCAGAGGGTAAAAGGAGCAGCGTGTGAGGTTTGGCAGAGGTTTGAAGCTTGTTTCTTGTGGTTGGGTTTGTCAGCAGTTTCGTCTGTTGGGTCGTGGATAAACTGAGATCTTTTTGGGATGAAGAATCGCCGCCTCTTACGCTCTTCGCCATCAAAGATTTAACGCACAGACGAGCTCTGCTACAGGACCTATTTCTGTTTGCCAAAGCTGAATTATTTAGCTGGGATGAAATATGAATTGGAATTTGGCTCAATGCTTTTAAGAGTGATTCTGTTGTGAAGGACTATAGGTGAAAAAAAGACTTAATTGTTTCTATGACGTATGGTTCAAACTGAAGCATATAGAAGTAGAAGAAAAAAATGTTTCACATATGATGTCTGTTTAAGTTCAGTAAAATTGCTGCACTGTAAAAGAAATATCCATAAATTAGCAATTTTCCGTCATTTGTAACTGATGTTTTTATTTTTCCCCATGTATCTGCTTTTGAATTGCATTAAGGGATCTTGAAACAACTTTTAACCTTAAAAAGTTCCAAAAAGTGACTTTAAGGCCCAATCCCAATTCTATTTTTGTACCCCTACCCCTTCCCCTTCCCCTTTGCCCTTACAACCGAGGGTTAAGGGGAAGGGCTTCAAAACTTACCCCTAAGAATTGGGACAGCACTTCAACACCTGCACACGTCATCATATGTCATCACGATCTCTTGCTTCATATGAGATCAGACGATCGCGACTGCTGTAGTTATTCCAGTTGTGTTATTTTGTGGTGTTTATCTTCAGGAAATCACTGAAGGCATATATTATGTTATCATAATGATCTAATGTGCCAATAAGATTGTAACTGTACTGTGTATTTACACAGTGGCCATATTCATCTATGTAAACACACTAAAACAACATTAACATTATAGCAGACACTGTAAAAAGCTCATTTTCAGCCCCTAGACTGCTCTGACAGGGTGTTCGAGTGTTATCGAGTGACAGAATGTTGTAGGACTGCTGTACAGGAGTTATTATTAGGGATTATAGATTGCGAAATTTAGCGTTTTTTTTTTTTTTTTTTTTTTTTTGCGTTTTTTTTAAAAAGCATGACGGTAAAACATGAACGCGGTTATGAACATAATAAATCATGTGTTTGTTTGTCGTAAAAATTCGTAATAATGACAAAAAATACTAATTTGTGGATCTCCTTACTTCCGGGTTCAGCTATACTGCCGTTGTGGCTGGTGTATTCTGGGAAATATTCTTACCCCTCCGTTTCAAGTGTGGTCCTGGAAAATCTTCGTTCGAAGGGGTGTATACCCCTTCCCCTTAGCCCTACGCCTTCAAGCTAAAGAGAATTGGGACAGCCCTACCCCTTGGCGGGCACGCGCAAAACGAGGGGTAGGGGTAAGGGGAAGGGCTAAGGGGTAGAATTGGGATTGGGCCTTATTAACATTTGTAATAGTTTAAAGTGATATATTGTCTGGGTTTCTATTCTTTATTATATTGGTAAATGTTTTTACATCTACTGTTCGCACACAAAGTTCTTTCATTTCAGTCTGTTTAGTGATTGTATTGGTATTGTTTAAGGCCTGGATGAAAAAGGAGGCTGATAAATTAATATAGTGTTTGTTTTTCTAATGAATCTGTTTAAACCAGCTCTTTATGAATGATTCATTGAATCACTGAGTCATGATTTGTTCCAAAAGCAAAATGTTTGAATTAACGATTCTGTGATTCACTAATTAAAACAGTGACAAATCTGTTTATTTATTGGTATTTTTCCAAGAGTTCGTTTCACACTGGATGAAGAAAATCCTGATAAATTAATAGTTTCCTTTCCAAATGAATCTTTTCACACCAGCTCTTTATGAATGAACCAGTGACTTAAATGATTCGTTCAAAAACAAAGTGTTTGCGTAAATGATTCTGTTATTTACTCATTAAAACAGTGACATCTGTTTATTTATTGGTATTTTTCAAAGAGTTCAATTTACACTGGATGAAGAAAATCCTTCTAAATTAATAATATTTCCTTTCTGAATGAGTCTTTTCACACCAGCTCTTGGTGAATAAACCAGTGACTTAAATGATTCGTTCAAAACCAAAGTGTTCGAATTAACGATTCTGTGATTCACTATTTAAAACAGTGACAAATCTGTTTATTTATTGGTATTTTTCCAAGAGTTCAATTCACGCTGAATGACAAATGCTGCTAAAATAATAGCTTTTCCTTTCTGAATGAATCATTTCACACCAGCTCTTTATGAATAAATCATTGAATCACTGACTCATGATTTGTTCCAAAACAAAGTGTTTGATTAAATGATTCGGTGATCCACTCATTAAAACAGTGACAAATCTGTGTATTTATTGGTATTTTTCCAAGAGTTCAATTTACACTGGATGACAAATGCTGCTAATATAATAGCGTTTCCTTTCTAAATGAATCTTTTCACACCAGCTCTTCATGAATGAATCAGTGAATCATATGATTTGTTCAAAAACAAATTGTTTGAGTAAATGATTCTGTGATTCACTGATTATGGCCGTGACTAAAATCTGTTTATTGGTGTTTTTCGAAGAGTTCAATTTACGCTGGATGAAAACGCTGTTAAATTAATAGTTTCCTTTCCGAATGAGTCTGTTTTTGAACATATTATACAATTCAGTGATTCATTCATAAAAAATAAGTTTGAACAAATAATTTAAATGGATGATTCAGTGAATCGCTCATTAAGATTGGCACTTACGCCACCTACTGGCAGTTTCACTGCAATATTTACCCATGATAGGCTAAATTTTAACGCCATTAAAAAATAATAAACAAAATAGAGATTTTTGTCATTGTTTGACAAATATTGTGTGTTCCTGAAATAATTAAATAATAATAGCATTTTTTATTAGTCTGTTATGGATAGATGGATGACATTCAATCTATCCTTTTAGTCTTTTATTTTGAAAAATGAGTGAGGATAATTAATTGATTTTCATATGTTATGCGTGCTTATTTTCCCCCTTTTACATGACATTTAATACTTTTAAATGCAGTCTTTTGCATATGCGTATTATTTTATGCATGATTTTTTATATGCTTTAATGGTATTTACATTGATTATTGCTGTAAAAACATGCATAGGTTTTTTTTTTGTTGTGTTTTTCTTCAATGTTTTGAAGATTTACTTGCATTTAATCTCATAGCAAGTTGGTTTTAGGTTGGATTACAATTGTTGGGTTACTATGTTTGGTTTCATATTTCATCATCCCGACCATATGGTTGCTGTATTGCAATATTATAGACATCTTTGTTGATTTGTCCACTGAAAAGCATGAATGTCGGTTTGTTGATTCTTAGTGTGTGGCCTGATGAACTCCAGCAACCCGTCTAAGCTCTAGCATGTGCCACTGTAACCCCGATGCCTTGGCAAATCTCTAATCCTCAATGAAACTTTGCATGCATGTGTGTAAAAGAGCAGTGTGATGTTTTATCTACTGTACGCTCTTCAAAATCGGCCCAGAGTCCTCCACTTCTCTGATCTGAATAAACTAATGCTGCACAATATATCCAAAATAGTCAGGTTGCAAGATATGCAGTGTTGAGATGGTATTTTGACCAGGAATCACAGCTCACAGGATGTCCGCAGAGTCTTAAAATGTCTTAAATTTCAAAAGTGAAAAATATAGGCCTTAGAAAGTCCTAAATTTATTAAAATACAGTCTTGTAGGTCAATGTAACTTTTCAATGTAATTTTTCAATGTAACGCAATACCAAATTTCAAAAACAAAATTTTAGGCCTAAAAAAGTCTTACATTTACTAAAATAAACCCTTTCAAGGGACTTAATTTGAGGTTATAAATTGTAAATGTCCTAATGTAAATGCTGACCCCGTTCATGTAGAATGAAAATGCCCTTGTAAAATGCCTTCATGTTAATGTGCCACTGTCTTTCATTCATTCATTTTCTTGTCGGCTTAATCCCTTTACTAATCCGGAGTCGCCACAGCAGAATGAACCGCCAACTTATCCAGCACATTTTTACGCAGCGGATGCCCTTCCAACCGCAACCTATCCCTGGGAAACATCCATACACTCATCCACACTCATACACCATGGACAATTTAGTCTACCCAATTCACCTATACCACATGTCTTTGGACTGTGGGGGAAACCGGAGCACCCGGAGGAAACCCACGCGAACACAGGGAGAACATGCAAACTCCACACAGGAACACCAACTGACCCAGCCGAAGTTCGAACCTGCGACCCAGGCGACAGCACTACCTACTGCGCCACTGTGTGGCCTGCCACTGTCTTGTAGGTCTTAAATCATTTTAAACTGGTCTTCATTTTTCTATGTCCATGTAAAGCTACTCAATAAGGTCAACAATTATTCAATCACCAACAATCCATCTCAATAAAAGCTTTAACAAACCTCTATTTTATAACTCCAATATGGTTTAATTGTCTTTCTTACAATAACATTTGTTTAAAGGTTCTCCATGCAATTCTAGACATTTATTTGTGGAGTCACTGCAGAATTTAACCATTATAGAGTCAAAGTTTATCATCTGCATGCGTTTTTAAGGCCTGCGACTGTGTCTGAGACTTTAATATATTCAGGCACAGGAAATTGTACCATTTTAATAAAAATTAAAGGGATAGTTCTCCTAAAAATGAAAATGTCCTGTTAGTTTACTCCCCCACAGGTCATCCATGATGTAGGTGACTTTTTTTTTTTTTTTTTTTTTTAGTCGAACATTAAAGAAGATTTTGAGCTGAATCTGTGGTTTTTAGATGAAAATTATTACATACAAACGAGTCCAAATCGTTAGCTCCTGATGGCACATTGAGCACTTGTGAAGCAAAACCATTGAAGCATTATTTACAATATTATTAGCTTTAATCCACAGCCTGTTCAAATAGATATCTGCGAATGTAGCACGAATATAGTCCGGTCACTTTAATGTTGCATAGATATTTACATTTATATATAATTTGCATCATGTAAATATATATTTTTCATCTAAATATAAATATTTTCTCAAATATATGCATGCAAGTGTGTATTTATGTAAACATGATAAATATTCACAGCACACACACACTAAATTGTCAAAACAAACTCTTATTTTGGATGCAATTAATCACAATAAATTTTTGCTCAGCACAAAAAATCTCAAATTTATTTTACCTTTTTTTGCATGAACAAATTTAAATTTAAATTTAAAAAATCTTTAATAAATGGAAATGTATGCATGTTTTTTTCTTTCCTTTTTTCTTTTTTCTGTTTGTTCTTATTTGTACTGTTCCTTTACATATTTGTATTTATATTATATATATTATATTTTTCTCTCTTGCTATATGTCCCAATATGTGTTAATTTATTTCATGTTATTTTATTAATCTTATTGTTATTTTTTTTTATTAATGTTTTGCCCTAAATGTTATTTTTGATGCAAGAATATTTACTGTTTGATTCAGAGAGAAAGAAAATAGTAATTTAGTTTAGTGCTGATAGTCTTGATTTTCTTTTAGAATTGATACTGTAATTCTGACTAATTTGCATCAATAAAAACAGAGTTAAACTAAAAAAATATCATCTTTCCTTTCCTACAGATGTTAGGTGACCATGCCCATACTTTAATGAATATAACTGTTTAATAAAAAAATATATTCACCAAAATATATGATCTATATTTACTGAGAAATTCTTAAAAATATTCCCTGTATATTACAGAAAAACAAAATAGTGCATTGTCAGAATATTCCAATATCATACAGCCCCAAACTGAACCCAGAACAGCAGAAGTTTCTTGTGAAAATGATCCTGAATGCTTCAGGCCGGGGTGTTGCAGGAATTGTAGGTTGTAAGAGGAGCGTGTGCTGTGGTTTGTGGATTATCTCTTATAATGGGATCAGAAATCACCACCTGCCGCTTCTCTCCAGAGACCTGCATCCTTCTTTCACTTTATTAATATGTGCTGCACCTTTTCTCTCAATTGAAACAACACCCAGATGGATGGATGGATGGATGGATATCTGTGCCACCAAAACATCATGTTACCCTGCAATCTTCATCTCTCCATTTAACCTGTCTGAAATAGGAGACAATCTTGACACATTTCTTTTGCTTTTAAGGTCTCTCCTGCATTTTTTTTCACTTGGATTTTTTTAGTAATGTCTTGAAAATTAGTTTATTATTCCATTCTGGAGTTAATTATTTTGTAAAATAGTCATATATCAATTAAAAGTTCAACTCTATTTAATGACATACTAAATAAAAGATTGTTCGCATAATATTTTGTGTTACTAACAACTAATTTTAGCTCAATAAACTACTAATTAGTTATTAAGGTAGTGGTATTGGGTATTGGGTAGGAATAGGGTGTTAAATAAGATACTTTAAGTGCTAATAAATTGTTAATATCTTTATAATAGACAGATAATAAGCCAGTAGTAAATACTGAGAATTAATAAACTAATGTGTTACCCAAAACCCATATATATATATATATATATGTATGTATATTACGTGTTGAAAGGTATGTGGGAAGAAAATAGTGTGCAAAAATAATCACAACCTATCTACAGAAATAATAATAAATTGACATTTTTACATAAGTGCTAATAAAGAGTTAATGTCTTAATAATAGACAGATAATAAGCCAGTAGTGAATATTGAGAGTTGGTAAAGGCTTACCCAAAACCCATATACATTTTTAAACATATTGAAAGGTGTGTGTCAAGAAAACAGTGTGCAAAATTAATCTAAACAATAAAAATACTTCACATTTTTATATTACACTTATATTAATAATAGGCAGATAATACACCAATAGTAAATATTGGGAATTGGCAAACTAAAGCGTTATCCATATATTTCTAAATGTATTGAAGTGCTAATAAACACTCTTAATAATAGGCAGGTTATAATCCAATAGTAAATAATGGGAATTGGAAGACTAGTGTTACCCGACCCATATATTTAACATATCGTAAGGTATTTGTCAAGAAAATTGTGTGCAAAACTAATCACAACCTACTTAAAAAAATTAAAATAATAAAAATACTTCACATTTTCATGTAAGGGATAGTAAGCTGTTAATGTTTAAATAGTAGACCGATAATAAGCCACTTAAGTCTTACCCAAAACATATATATTTTTAACCATATTGAAAGGTGCATGTCAAGAAAATGGTGTGCAAAACTAATCATGACCTATTAAAAAAAATAAAAAGTTAATATTTTCATAAGTGCTAATAAACACTCTCAATAACAGGCAGATAATAATAATTCAATAATAAATAATTGGTAAGTGTTACCCAAAACCCATATATTTTTTTACGAATAAAAAGGTATGACAAGAAAAACGTTTGCAAAAGTCATCACAACTTATTAAAAAAAAAACTTCACATTTTTATAAGTGTTAATAAAGAGTTAATATCTTAATAATAGGCAGGTAATAATCCTGTAGCAAATAGTGTGACTTATTACTTAATCTGACTTGTAATTACTTACTTAAAATAAGTGTAACCAAAACAATGCATTTTATAGGAATTGTACAGTTAAAGTCAAAATTATCTGCCTAAATATTTACCAAATGTTGTTTCACAGATTCAGGAATTTTTCACAGTATTTCCTATAATATTTTTTCCTCTGAAGAAAGTCTTATTTGTTTTATTATGGCTAGAATTAAAAAAATGTAAACCCATTTTAAGGGCAAAATTATTAGCCAAGCAATAAACAATATTTGCTTAATAATTATATTTACTAAAGCAATATTTGTTTTGGATTGCCCACAGAACCCAACACATCTAGTAAAATCATAAGTGCTAATAAACAAGTCTTAATAATAGGCAGATGATAATCCTGTAGTAAATAGTGTGAATTATTATATATATATATTTTCCTTTTCCCCTTCCCCCATTCCCAAATGCCGTGGCCTCCTGACTCCCTTGAGGACAAATCCTCTTAAGGCAAAGGTTGGATGGGAATTCAATTGCGCCAGAGTGAGGATTGGAGCAGATCAGCCACTGAAGCGTCGAAATCGCCTCCAGCTTTTATCTCTTCAGATAAGAGCCCATTTGCAGCGCCAAGTGATGAACAACTCTGGCAGGTCATCATTTTTGATGCCTATGTAAACGGATGGGAGAAAAACAGTTGTCGTCAGCACAAACTTTCAGCTTGGACTTTTTTCCAGCTTGTCGATTAGTGAAACCCGACTTGCTGGCACTTTAAACACTCCTCTTTTTGGTGGATTGATGATTGTGGCACAGCAGGAGAGTTAGAAAACAGAAGAAATGCTCGTCTGCTTAAAGGATTAGCTCACTTCCTGAATGATTTTATTTTTACTTTATGTTTCATATGATAACTTGCTCTCCTTGTTGTTATCCAAGATGTTCAATAATTTTCTTTGTTCAATCTAAAAAGAAATGAAGTTTATTGATTAAGGCATGCAGGATTTTTCTTCTTATACACCTAAACATATATTGCGTTTTTATTTTTCTAGTCATCTCAAAACGTAAATGTATTATGTTAATTTGTATTAAAAATAATTAGATAAAACCTGTTTACTTATTAAAATATGATAAAGTAATTTAAAAAAATGATTGGTTTTCATGACTGTCATTTTTGTTTTTACAGTGTAGTGGACTTTTTTTAATATGCATGGCACATCTTATTGCATATAGACCATTTCAATGTGGTCGTGTCATTGGCCCGTGAACATTTCCTGCTTGTTATCAAACTTTTTCACAACTGTAACAAGAGGCAATTCAATCATAACTTAATGTTAAAACAGCTCTCATAACATCATTTTTCAATATGTAGCTCTTTTTGGAGTCTTAGAAGCTTTAGAAATTAAAAATGTAAAACAGGAAGTACATTGGGACCATTGTTTTTGTTTACGTCCCTCAAAATGGTCTATATTATGGCCCGTTTCCACTGAGTGGTATGGTATGGTTCGGTTTAGTACACTTTTATGGCTTTCACTGTCAAAAGGTACCTAAAAGTGAACTGTACCACTTTTTAGGGAACCCTTTGCAAACGAAAGGGTACCAAAAGGCGGCGCAACTGAATTCTATTGGTTTACAGAGAAACGTCACTTGCTCATGCGCAAGACAGGAGAATTAAAACAAAGGAAGCGCCATTTTTAAATACACAGCGAGACATTACAGCGTAATACTATTTACATATAATAACAAGCCATGGTCGACCTGAGCTCAAACAACAAATGAACAGCCTCAAATCCAAGAAGAGCAGAATCTACCCTGTGCTCCGTAGTTGTTTACAAGGCCGACTAAAGCGCGAGTGGTTTCGCTTTCTCGCGTGCACTCGCCGTACACCTACAGTTGCAATCAGAATTATTCGCCCCCCTTTGAATTTTTTTTTTTTTTTAAATATTTCCCAAATGATGTTTAACAGAGCAAGGAAATGTTCACAGTATGTCTGATAATATTTTTTCTTCTGGAGAAAGTCTTATTTCTTTTATTTCGGCTAGAATATAAGCAGTTTTTAATTTTTTAAAACCCATTTTAAGGTCAATATTATTAGCCCCTTTAAGCTATATTTTTTTTCGATAGTCTACAGAACAAACCATCATTATACAATAACTTGCCTAATTACCCTAACCTGCCTAGTTAACCTAATTAACCTAGTTAAGCCTTTAAATGTCACTTTAAGCTGTATAGAAGTGTCTTGAAGAATATCTAGTCTAATATTATTTACTGTCATCATGGCAAAGATAAAATAAATCAGTTATTAGAGATGAGTTATTAAAACTATTATGATTAGAAATGTGTTGAAAACATTTTCTCTCCGTTAAACAGAAATTGGGGAAAAAAATAAACGGGGGCTAATAATTCAGGGGGTTGAATAATTCTGATTGCAACTGTATATGTAAAATAATGAACTTCTTGAGCTGATGATAATAACGTGTGCATGATTATTGAAGTACTTCTGACATCCTTTCAGTAATGGACAAACTCCAAAGTGACGCGCGAAAAACCAAAGGAGCAAATGATTCTTTCAGCAATCTTAAAGATGAGCAAACTGCCATGTTTAACTATTATCATCACCTCTTAGACTATTATGAACTCAGGAATGACGGAGTTACTCTCTAACACAGGTTACATGTGCTGGTGAAGATTACAGACACAGATGAGAGGTTTGCTCTGACTGTGAGCTATATATTGCGTGTTGTTTTTGAACCTAAATAAGGACTAAATGTCTGCTGCGTGTAGTTTTTCTGTAATTGGTAACATATCTTTGAGACTGTAAGGGTCTGTATGTGTTTATATGTTCATTTATTTATTTGTTTTATATAATTGCAGACGTTACAGTAGGCTACTTCACACTGATCTGCAGTTATAATCAAATCAAAAAGAATTAATTGAATTATTAAAAAAACAAAGATTTATTAGCCCTCATGTTTATTTTTATCCCCAATTTCTGTTTAACGGAGAGCAGATTTGTTCAACACATTTCTAAACATAATAGTTTTAATAACTCATCTCTAATAACGGATTTATTTTATCTTTGTCATGATGACAGTAAATAATATTAGACTAGATATTCTTCAAGACACTTCTATACAGCTTAAAGTGACATTTAAAGGCTTAACTAGGTTAATTAGGTTAACTAGGCAGGTTAGGGTAATTAGGCAAGTTATTGTATAATGATGGTTTGTTCTGTAGACTATCAAAAAAAAAATAGCTTAAGGGGCTAATAATTTTGACCTTAAAATGGTGTTTAAAAAATTAAAAACTGCTTTTATTCTAGCCAAAATAAAACAAATAAGACTTTCTCCAGAAGAAAAAATATTATCAGACATACTGTGAACATTTCCTTGCTCTGTTAAACATCATTTGGGAAATATTTAAAAAAGAAAAAAAAAATTCAAAGGGGGGCGAATAATTCTGACTTCAACTGTACATTGCAGAAAAACCAAATATCGTCATTATTTCTCAATATCGTGCAGCCCTAGGAGAAAAATTCAGCATGTTTTAATTTCCTTTTGACTGAAAAACAACTAAATGAACATCTCGGAAGACAAGAGGAAGAGTAAATAATTAGGATTTGCTTTTTTCTTCAGAAAGTGAACTAATGCTTTAATGTTAGCATTATGGTGTCCTGGCCTTTGCTTCTCTTGGTTTCAGACTGTTGCGTGTTCACGGAGAGGTTAATGAGCCCAAAATAAAGATCTCGTCCCACTTCGGCGATGGCTGAAATCTGGATTAAATTAAACTTTGAACTGGCAGCTAATTTATACATCATTGTCCCGCGGGTGGCTTGAAGTTTTTAAGGCTGAAGTGAAGTTTTCTGAGCACAAAGCTGGGCTAATGCTGACGGAGACCAGGGGTTTATCAATGCAGACGCAGGAAACATGCACCGTTTGAAGTGTATGTGTGTGTTATCTTCAATCTCACACTGGCACACTGTGACCTGAGCATTGTGGGAATGTTTGAACGGTGCAAAAACCTTGCCGGATCTCATGCATGTCTGTTTTTGTGTGTGATATTTATCATCTGCAGTAATATAGTGATTGTTGTTTTAGTGGTGTGTGTGAGCTGAGCTTGTGGATTTGGATAAAACAATCTCTCTGTGTTAAAAGCAGTGAGAATGAGCCTGTAATTCATGTTATGAAAGCAGAGAATATGCCTGTATGAGTTTGTTTTTATTTTTGCAATATATGATGTTGTTCAGTATAATCCATAGACTGTAAAAGATATGGATGTAGTATCCGTGACGTCACCCATAGGTTTCTGATCACTCCAAAAGAAGCCACAAGTAGGCGCGGCCAACCGTCGCCATTTTGTTAGCGCGTCATCGCACCAAACGCGGCATACCAAATAAGGGCAAAGAGGCGGAGAGTGAGCGGAGCTACAGACGCATGCTGGATTCTCGGCATTTTGCTTAGACCTGGATTAAAACAGACTTATTACTTTGGGAGAACGCTTAATACTTCATTACCTGCGACTCGTTTGTGTCCTGGCTACATGTGCTTGGTTGTACACTATATTAATAAAGTGTTTAGACTTTTAAAAACACTGTTGTAACACATTGAGCCACTAAACATTGTTCTTATGGCGTTTTTCTACAGGAGGAAAACCCGAATTACTTCCACACACTTCAGATATAGTCTGTGTTAGTAAATGCAAGGCTGTTTATAAAATCCAGCACTAACACTGTATGACAACGCTTCAGATGACTGTTTTATAGCCTACAGCTAATCAATCTGTCAGATTCTGGAGTGCAATACTGGTCTAAAGAACATTATAAATGATAAATGATCTTAAATAAAACAAATACATTCATAGAGATGGTATATCAGTATATAACTTCACTCACCTGGAAAATGGAGGCAACTTGAACAGTTTGTAAGCACAATTAAGTCCACACAGCATGCCATATCATCTGATAATTGCAGGAAATAATTCCAAAAGGCAAATGACGGTGTAAAGAAACATTAACCAAAACAAAAACACGATGTACATGCCGAGCTCAGCGGCTAATTAGCCAGAATCAGCTGAGGTGACGAGACGGCGAGCAGCGAGGGCTAGCTGTCACTCAAGTGGCCACGCCCTTAATTATGCAAACTTTATATAACCTAATAAAAACGAAACGGATGAGTTATAAAAAAATTCACCCCCCTCACAGTTGTCATGAAGGGTAATCATAGCTATATGCACCAAAGCCATCGTTTGTACCAGGCTGTAAACATGTTTTTATCAGCTGTAAAAATGGCCAATTTACCAATGCAGAAAGAAAGCACTTGGACTTCCTGGAGCCAGCCCCCCAGGCGAGTCGATGAACTGCAGTTTTAGTTACTTCCATATTGGCTTCCCGAGGGAGAGCGGGAGGTTGCCGCTTGGTATAATCATACAAGCCAGAGTGCCTTGTTTCTGAATATCAGCTCAATTTTTTACAGCAGTTTAACAAACTTCTGAATCATTAGAAGTCTTTTTTTTTTCTTTTTTAACAATGCAATAAGTTCTAACAAAGCAAAAGTAGAATATTTGTCATACTGAGTGGTATGGTATTGTACGCTTTTATGGCCGTTTCCACGGTCAAAAGGTACCTAAAAGCGAACTGTACCGTACCACTTTTTGGGTACCCTTTTCAAATTGTACCTACAGTAGCACAACAAAAGGGTACCAAAAGGTGGTGCACTTTTGGTTTACAGAGAGTAAACCTTCCTTGCTTGAAACAACCGTGCCTGGAAACGCAACTAGTGTGATCGGTTCTCTTTCAAATAGACTAGACAAAAAGTTGTTCATGCACCCACAGACGTGCTGCTTTCAAGAGCTCCAGATTGGTCTTTTAAGCAGTACCGGTTGCTTTCGCTTTAACCATTATTTAAACAGGATATAGGATATTAACTTCGCATTCATGTGTAGTTAACTGGTGTTAACTGTTTTTTTTTAATAAATGTTTTGTTAAATAAAATGTTTAGTATACAGCTATATTGTGCTTGTTTTGACACATTAATTAAAATTTGTAGCTAAGAAATAATTATTTATTTTTAGTGTGATTAGAAATAAATTTGGTAAATCCTTTGAGCTCTGAAAAGTCATGTGAAATAAAAACTAATTGTAATACAACATTATGAAACCATGAACCATGTGCTCATGCTCAGGGCCGGCGCGTTCATAGAGGTGACCTACGCGGCCGCCTAGAGCGGCATAATTGTGAGGGCGGCAAACACGCCCCGCCGCCCAACCCAACGTGCTGACTTTTACTGTACTTTCAGACCGAAAGCGGCGTCAAAGTAGCCGGAAGTCATTCATTTTCAATGGGAGCCGGCGGCGATAAGCGGCGAGGAGCAGCGCGTCTTCGCCGGTGTGGGTGTCGAGGAGAGTTGAAATCAAGTCAACTTTATGGTAATGAGCTGTGACGCGGTTCGGCGGTAAGCAATCAGAATGTAGAAGTCCACCGCTTGAGAGGAGTCAGAGAACACAGTCACTGTGAACTTTGGTTCCGACCACAGTTGTTCCCAAGGGTTTTAATATTACGGTCGCCGGATTTCCAATTGTTTGCAATGTTTTTCTTACAGTAACATGCATTAAAAAAGTACTGGCGAGTTACTCATGTCCATCCATGTTACATATTTTTTTCTTTAAAAAAGCGGGAATTTCATGCGACAATACAAAACAGTGTTGCTGCTTCAGAATATTTCAGACATATGGACACATTGGATAATTAAGTGGAGCAAAGTCACACCACATGCAACTAGATCTTCCGTAAGTAAATGAATTTGATAAGAAGTGTGCAACATCTTCATGCTAGAAAGCATGTTTTATGCGGGAGTGTAACTGATATGCTGCAACGGCTCCTTTAAATACGAGATCAATGTAGAGAATTTTAACACTCTCGCCGCCGGAGCTGAAGGCAGACAGCGTCGTCGCCAGAGCGGCCAGAGCGACCTTTGACGCTCTCCTTACTTTCAGTGTGAACGTACAGTTATCCGCAGGGGCGGCATGATAGTCCTTTGCCGAGAGCGGCAGTTCAGCTTGCTCCGGCCCTGCTCATGCTGACTGAGCAGGCTCATACACATCATACACAACAAAAATAAAATGAATTAGGAGGCATGTGGACATTCCACAAAATCTAAATCATGTAATTTTAGCATGTCAAAGTCAAATTTATGCATATAAAATATATTTTCCCAACAACAAAATTGTGGCTAGTGAAAATGGCAAGTGGCTAGTAATGCTGGAAAACTACTAGCCACACTGGCTGGTGATCAAAAAAGTTAATGTCAAGCCCTGGTTGTTACATTGAAAAAAAGGACTGGATGTGTTTATATCACCCCATTATGATGCTCTACACTATACCTACACACATGTCTGTCCAAACAGCTTGAAAAGTAGATTTTTCACCATAGGTGCCCTTTAAACTAATAAAATATCTTTCAGTTTTACCATGGAAATTTTAAGTTCTGAATTATTATAATAATTTTTTCTGTTCTGTTTGAACAAAGCTGGAGCAGAATCTTTGTGTCAAAGTGTTTCCTCTTTAAATGAATCTCTGAATGAATCAATTGAGTCATTGATTCAATAGACACACTGTGACTTGACCGTTGTGGAAACGTTTAAAATCTTGCCAGATGTTATGTATGGCTATTTTTTGTGTGATATTTATCATCTGCTATAATAGAGTAATTGTTGTTTTAATAAGATTTGGATTTTTTACTTGCTTTGGAAAAAACAAAAGCATTGACTGTGTTATCAAACCTCTTATACCATTCTGTAATTCAAGTTATGAAAGCTGAAAATTTGCTGTATGATGATTTTGTGTCTTTATTTTTATGAGATATGAAATCGTTTCAAGCAAGAGTGGCTTATTTCTGAATATCAGCATGATTTTTTAAAGTGGTTCAACAAGCAAGAAGTTCTAAATTATTAATATATATTTCAGTTTCACCATTGAAATTAGTCCAAACAAAGCTGGAGCAGAATATTTGTGTCAAAGTGTTTCCTCTTTAAATGAATCTCTCAATGAATCATTTGTGTCGTTGATTCAATGATTCATTCTGACACACTGTGACCTGAGCCTTGTGGGAATGTTTGAAAGTTGCAAAAACCTTGCCAGATGTTATGCATGGCTATTTTGTGTGTGATATTTATGGTCTGCTGTAGTATAGTGATTGTTGTTTTAGTAAGCTTTGGATTTTTACTTGCTTTGGAAAAAACAAAAGCATTGACTGTGTTATCAAACCTCTTATAATGCATTCAAAAGGAGCCTGTAATTCAAGTTATGAAAGCAGAAAAGATTCACTGCTGAAATGAGTTCAAGCAAAGCTGGAGCAGAATATTTGTTGTCAAAGATTTTCCTTATTGAATGAGTCTCTGAACGAATCATTTAAATCATTGATTCATTCTGCCACTGTGACCCGAGCGTTGTGGAAATCATGCCATATGTCATGTATGGCTGTTTTTGTGTGTGATATTTATCGTCTGCAATAATATAGCGATTGTTGTTTTAGTGATGTGTGAGCTGAGCTTGTGCATTTTGTCATTCGCTTTGGAAAAAAAACAAACACTCTGTCTCACTTTGTCTATTATAATGCCGTCAGAATGAGCCTATAATTCAAGTTATAAAAGCAGAAAATATCCCTGTGTCAGGGCTCGAATTAACCTTTTTTTCTCACTTGCACCAGTGATCTTAACTTAAATTTAAGAGCACCAGCCAAAATTGAGTCGCACCCATATTATGTGCACTATTCCTACAAGTTTTCTATTAACAGATTTATCGCATTTGAAATCAGCACTAATCAAAACTAACAAACAAACAAAAAAATCTGCATGCGCCCTCCGGCCCTGCACGCTTTAATGAGCTGAATGATACTGAGTTAATAACTTTGCTGTTCTCACGGGTGGTGTCTGATATTGCACAGATGTTATTTGCATACGTCATCTTAATAGCAATAACGGTCTTTTCATGAGCTGCAATATTAGTTTAATCTCGGTGAATGCATGCTCTTTAGCGATGGTGAACATGGTGCCGGGTGCACGACTGACAGCATCGTGACGATTAAATGAAGGATTGAATAATGTTAAAACATCTCGCGCTTAAACTGTGTAGATGTGGCAAACACTGTTACCTGCAAACTCCATCCCATCGGCTTTACGGTGAATGGCGTTAGTCTTTTTCATAGCGGACTTTAACCTTCTGGAAGTCTTTTATCCACTCTTGGAAAAGTGTAAATGCTGGACTGACATGCAGCACAAGAACACTAATCAAATCTGCCATTATTTGTAACTTTAGGTGGTTTCTAAAACTAAATCTGTCAGTGTTGTTTTCATTCTCTCGTATCCAGACCTTTACATTTTCACGGCTGTAGCTCTCTGTCATCTGAACTGAGTGATTGACAGCTGATATTAACCAATCCATTCGCGTTCTGTTCTAGTATGTGGGCCAATAAGAAGAGTTTGAAAGCGGGACAAGCATTGTGGGGTTTGTTTACTGCAGCAAGTTGACATGTCGACTGTTTTAAACCATTCCTGAGTGCTGCGTTTGCCATAGATTTTTACCCCATCATTGAGCCCATGTATTCAATTGTGTGTAAATGTATGCTTATTCTGTTTTTAAATTCATTTCACTAATATCATTGTGATATAATAATAGTAATATTAAAATGTTTATATGATTGAGGGTGCTTTCACACTTGGTTCAATTCCCTGGACCGTACCCAAGTTCGATTGTCCCCACTTGCCACCTTCTCGGTTGATTTGATTCAATTCAATTCAATTCATCTTTATTTGTATAGCGCTTATACAATGTAGATTGTGTCAAAGCAGCTTCACATGGAAGATTATAGTGAATTGAAACAGTGTCAGTTCAGTTTTCAGAGATTAAGTTCAGTTCAGTTTAGCTCAGTTCAGTGTGGGTTAATAATCACTACTGAGAGTCCAAACACTGAGGAGCAAATCCATCGATGCGCAGCTCTACAGATCCCGAACCATGCAAGCCAGAGGAGACAGCGTCGAGGAAAAAACTTCACCAATTGGCGAAAGTGAAGATTTTAAAAACCTCGAGAGAAACCAGGCTCAGTTGGGCACGACCATTTCCCCTATGGCCAAACGTCTTGTGCAGAGCTGCAGTCTAGGCGCAGGTAGCTGGACCTCAGCGAAGACTCGTCTGTCCTTGGAGCATCACAGGAGTCAGGATTTGAGTTCACACTATCCCCGGAACGCTTGCGTCATCGAGCTGCTGTTTTGTTTACAGCTGTTGCTAGGTGACGGTCACGAAAGCAAAGCAGCAAAATGGAAAGACTTCCGCACATCACGGTCGATTTGCTTTTACTGAATCTTTTAGTTTTGGACATACAGAAAGCGACTCGCGTCCATCTGCCGCAAAAATAATATAAACATTCAGAACATCACACAGTGTCTGTGTCTGTAAAAGCTGTTTTTGGAGGAGACAAGCAGACATCACTGTGTATCACTGTGTTTGCCCTGGCTCAGTCCCGCTTGTCATCAAGGTAAAATACGTGACACACACACACACACACGCACGCACACTAGTGATGCGCGGATGGCGGGTAAATCCGCGGGCGCTGCGGATAATCCGCAGGTTGGTCGGGTAATAAAAAAATACATTATGATTAATTGCGGGTGGGTCGCGGGTGGATGTAGCGGGTCATAGCAGTTGACCAGCAAAAAAGCAGAGAGTGGACTTCGCAGAATGTGAAGATGAGAGACGCCCAAAATAATGGATGAAGTGCAAGAGTACTGTGCTAACTTCAGTTAGAGGAGTCATCAGAGGAAAATCTGCCATCGTTCTGGGAGAAACAAGATCGCTTATTTACACGACTGCAGCACCTTGCAAGGAGAAGCTTGTGCATTCCTGCAACAAGCGGTTCACGCGAACGCTCATTTAGTGCAGCCAGCCGTGTTTTGGAGGCGAGGCGGAATTGCCCGAATTCGGGTGACATTTGAGCTGATCCGCGCATCTCTAACGCACACACACACACATGAATGAACGTTATGAAAACAATAGTTTGTTGTACAGTTGGCGGGTTTCTTCCGTTATTTGGTGTGATTGCATTCACATCAGAAGTAAACCGTACCAGAGTTCGCATGAACCGTACCCCAGACCACCTCTTTCAGGCGAACTCGGGTACGGTTCAGAAGACACGTTCACACTAGCTAAACGTACCGTACTATGACTTCAAACGAACTCGGGTGCGGACCAAAAGTGCTAGTGTGAAAGCACCCTTATATACAAAACAGTTTGTAAAGTCTATTTTTGATATATTATATGAGAGACTTGCTTTGTTTACCAAATAAGTGAATCTAATTGGTTTTGCATTGTAAACGTTAAATAAAAGTTAAAAATGTATAATTATTTATTCATAAATTAAGTTTTTAGTTATGATACTCCTAAATCATATCATATAATCCGCAGATTTTTTACAGAATTCTTCGCAGAAATAGCAAAAAATGTCCGCAGATTCTGTCATTGGTAATGTTGCATGGTTTTTGCGACGTGTTATGAGCTGTCAAACATATGAATATATTTATCCTGCAAATAAATCACAAATTGTGGCGTGTCGCTAAATATTTGCATCTTTTGTTATATTGATGACACCACCAGCGACTAGTCGACATCGACTCCACTTTAATAGCATAAACGTCGACAACCAAAAATCTGAGGTCGCTCAGCTCCTAGTTGGGATGCACAATATATAATTTCAACATAGTAATTGCAATGTGCACATCTGCAATAATCACATCTCAGGATGTGCAATGTCAAGTTAGGATTTTCCACAGGATTTTGCTGCAAAGTTGAACCGAAGTTAACCAACATGTTTATCATTTGTATTTGTTTTTAAGGCCTGTGAGCATTTTAAGCCAGTTTAAAACATTCAGGTGGGACATTATAATGCTTGTAACCTTAAGAAAGATTAATTGTATTTATGCATCTATACCAGGGATGTCAAACTCAATTCCTGGAGGGCCGCAGCCCTGCACAGTTTAGCTCCAACCCTGCTTCAACACACTTACTGGTAGGTTTCAAACAAGCCTGAAGGACTTAGTTTGACCAGGTGTGTTTAATTAGGGTTGGAACTAAACTGTGCAGGGCTACGGCCCTCCAGGAATTGAGTTTGACATCCCTGATCTATACGATGTAGACTATGTTAGTGATATTTTACATTTGTTTATTATTATTTTTCCTGAATACTGACTGCTAGAAAACTTCGCTCCACTGGATTGATCAATGCTAGTGATTTGGTTTGTTATATTTCATGCAGATGTACTCGACTACAGAATCATCCCACAGAATCTATGAATACTTTCCGGATGCACTGTAAATGAATGAAATCTTTCCAAAAAGAGCTCTTCAATTACATCTGGTGAAATTATATTCATATCACAATATATAAAATCGCAGAAGAAAGAAAATGTGGAAACGTCAGATTATTCCAATGCCGTGCAGCCCTAGAGCCGAGTGAGAAAACTCACACACATTCAGATAAACAGAGAAGCATGTGTCTGAAATCACCCCCTTATACCCTTCTGCACTGCAAAAGTTTATTCACCCATTGGTTACAGACTTAGACTACACAAAATCAGTCTGTATTTCACCAAAAATCTTCAAATACGCTTTTAGTAAATGCACAAATGCATAAAATTCAACAGTGGAGTACCTGCAGAAGGCAAGCACATGTGGCCACATGAATATGTAAGGAAAGATAAACACACACGTATACACACACACATTGCGGAGCAGACCTTTGCTCAGGCTGTTTGGTGTTGGCACTGCATCACCAGACGGATGAATGCAGTCTTTCAGGCCAGGACACGTCTGGCAAATCCCCCAGGTTTCTGGAAACACAGGTGGTGTGTTGAGGAAGCATCTCTTCAGCATATGTGTTCAGATCAGTGCAGGAGTGCAGAAATAAACAGGGTCAACAGCAGAGAAGGCCTGCTGATCTAAGAGAGACTCAGACCCCGTTCACACTAAACTGGAAAGTGTAAACAAATTGGGAAAAAAGTGACATTGCGATATTTTATTTTTCTGTGATACCGAGTACACTCTCATCAGATGAAATGAATAGCTCTATTTGAAAATAATTCAGAATTTTAGGTTGATCGGGATGATTCTGTCGTTTAGCGCATCTGCATGAAATATAATAAACCAAATCACTAGCATTGATAAATACAGTGGAGCCATAACGCAAATGAAATGCACAGAATTGTATGGTTTTCTAGGAGTCTAGCAGTGTTCATGCAAAATAATAATAAACAAATGTAAAATATCACCGTATAGCAGGAGAGCCCAAACCTTTACTTATGAAGGGGTGGTGTGCGAAGGTAAATATAGCAAACTCTATTACATTCAAGTTGCAATGGAATATGTACTAATTTATTTAATGTTTAAAAATATGGATCGCATTATATGAACTAATACAGTACTGTATACATATATTTAATTTCCTAATGAGCTTGCAGTTAAAAGAAAAACAATGCCATTTATAAATGAATTAAGTTACACTAGTCAAGCCGCACCTGCCTTTGCCTTGATTTGCTCGCCGATGTCTTGTGCATTGTCCTCTATCCAATCAAAAAGGTTATGTTAAATTAGGACGATCTCTGTTAAAGGCATTCGCTTCAACCCTCCCCATCATTCTCAGATGAGATGGTGGGCCAAATCAACAGTTACCATGGGCCAACTTTGGCCCGCAGGCTCTAGTTTGGGCATCTTTGCACTGGGGGTTAGGGCTGCACGAAATTGGATAAAAACTGAGATTGCGATATTTTATTTTTCTGTGATGCATATTGCAAGATTAAGTACTTTCATCAGATGAAATGAATAGCTCTATTTTGAAATAATTCCTAATTTAAGGTCGATTGGGATGATTCTGTGATTTTTTTTATTTTTTTTATTTATTTATTTTTTCCAGGTTTTTTATTTTTGTTAAATTTGCAACAATTTCAAAAACTCTTTATTTCACATTGTCATTATGGGGGATTGTGTGTAGAATGTTGAGGAAATAAATGAATTTAATCCATTTTGGAATAAGACTGTAACATAAAGAAATGCTATGAAGACTTTCCAGATGCACTGTATATCAAGTCTTTTTCTATGCATTGCTTTTGCATAGACTATAATAAGTGACAAGCATATATAAATACAACAGAGCAATGATAAAAGTGACTTACTGTATTTAGGGACAGAAATTGAACTATCAAACATAAAATAAGATAGTCATCATTGTATAAAGTAATATAAGCAAACACATACACTTAATACACAAATACACTTCATTAAACATGTAGACATCACCTACACTACCTGACAGAAGTCTTGCGGTGGATCCCAGTTGTAAGAGCAGCAGATAATAACTTGACTTCTAGTTGATCATTTGGAAAAGTGGCAGAAGGTGGATTTCTCAGATGAATGATCTGTTGATCTGCATCCCAATCATCACAAATACTGCAGAAGACCTACCGGAAACTACATGGAGCCAAGATTCTCACAGAAATCAGTCAAGTTTGGTGATGGCAAAATCATGGTTTAGGGTTATATTCAGTATGGGGGCGTGCGAGAGATCTGCTGATCTGCAGCCTGAGGTATCAAGACATTTGTGCTGCCCATTACATTACAAACCACAGAAGAGGGACAATTCTCCAGCAGGATAGCGCTCCTTCTCATACTTCAGCCTCCACATCAAAGCTCCTGAAAGCAAAGAAGGTCAAGCTGCTCCAGGATTGGCCAGCCCAGTCATCAGACATGAACATTATTGAGCATGTCTGGGGTAAGATGGAGGAGAAGGCGTTGAAGATGAATCTTGATGAACTCTGGGAGTCCTGCAAGAACGCTTTCTTTGCCATTCCAGATGACTTTATTAATCAGTGATTTGAGTCATTCAGAGATGTATGATGCAGTCCTCCAAGCTCATGATGGAGTCAGACACAATATTCATTCTGTTTCCACTGCAGCATGACTTTATATTCTATACTGGACATTATTGAAGGTTCAGTGATGAGACTTTAGTCTAAGCAGAGTCAGACCTTACTGTCCTAATGAAATCATTCAAAATCAAGACATGATCATATTTTATTGTGGTCAAATAAGCGTCATCTAGAGGCCTCTGGCTTTCATATAAGACACTTCTGATACCAAATCATCAACTAGAAGTCAAGTTATTATTGGTTGTTCCTAAAACGTGAATTGGCCACAAGACTTTTGTCAGGTAGTGTATATGCTATATAACTGCAGGTTAACTATGTTCATATATAATAACTTTCTAACTATTAAAAGCTATTAGTTATAAGTTAATTAGTAAAGTTTTTAGTAACTAATAAAGTTATGGTAACTAATAACCTTAACTTTTCCCAATTAGATTGTAATGCAGTAATGTGCATCTTTTATAAAGCTGCTTTGAAACAGTAATTATTGTGTGAAGTGCTATACAAATCAACTTGAATTAATATTTAATAATTAATCTAATCCAGTGATGTGACTATTGCAGATATCAGTGCTCAAACAATATATTGTCCAGCTCTGTTCCTTCTGATTCTCTTCATCTGCTGTTTTCTCTGAGGAGTTTTCAGAGCATCTGTTTCCTCAAACATCCACCTTGATTCTCATTCAGCGTGTTCTCCTGCTCCTGCGAGACTTCCTATCAGCGTGTCCACATCCTGTCTGAGCAGATTCATGCGTGTGTCACTGCAGAGCTGAAAGAGCGCTGTATAAAACATGTCACATCGGGGTCAAACACCACTGACCTGCAAACCCACTCCATTTACATTGTTTAAGGATCACCATCATATTGAAACTCGTGCAAATTGCATAATTACTTACCATTTTAATACAAATCAATTTTATATTTATTTATTTATTTGGTTTTATATTCAATAAGGCCATTTACATAGTCAATGAATAGTTTAACCAAAGAAAAATAAGCCTATTTGTCTTTTTGTCCATAATATTTCCATCATATTCAGCTCCCTTTGCATGCATACTCTTCAAAGGGAACTCACAATTCAGTCACTAGTTTTCTCAGGCATATATGAATTAGAGCTGTAATCGGGCCATAAAAATTAGACCCGATAGGGCCTGAGCCCGACAGAATTCAGCCCGAGCCCGACAAGTACATTTTGATTGACAGCTTTATAAAGCCCGAACCCGTTTATAACCCGACATTATTCAAATGTGCACATGCACACAGCTCTTTTGCCTTTTTTCAAGAATAAGTCATTTATTTAACATAATTTATTCGTAACAAACATAGGCTATAGGCCACTTGGAAGTTGGAACAAAATAAAAAAAAGTCCTCCGTAACATCTCAGCACTCTAAATAGGCATAGGTACATAGACTTAGTCTTTAAATTGGCCAACACACCAATGAAAAGAAGTCTTTCCTATTAAATTAAATTAAAATAAATTCTAAATTATGAGGGGTATTTGGCAATAATGAAATTAAGATAAAGACTCTGCAGGATTTGTTTCACCACTTCTTTCCACAATCTGGCCTTACGGTGACGGTGAAGCTGAATATTAAACGAATAGCCTAATGCCAACATTAGCCTGTATACTCTGTCTACATTATGATTTTATGGTTTAATTAATTAATTTTTGTTTTTTTTTATTTAAAAACCCTTTACTCATTAAGATTAGGCTATGTGTTTTTGTGGAGGAACATTATTGAATCCACTGTAAATGGCTTTAGTGCAGTCCTGCACTCAGGATGGTGCGTCCAGCAGCACCGAACACCCTTTCACTGCTTCTGCTACAGGCCGAGATGCAGAGTTCTGATCTGGCTAATTTTGCAAGTTTTGGGTAGGATTGTTTGTTCAGTTTCTACCAGCCAAGAACATCCGTTTAATTTTCCATGACAGCAGTTTCAGTGTAGCGACTGACCTCGTCATCTTCCCTGTCAGCTTGCTGCACATTGCAGTTTAGCGCTCTACCGTAATACGCAGTGTATGAGTGACCGCAGAAATACCTTGGCGGCTAGAATGACCGTTCCTTCTGAACTGGCGGCTGGCCTGACCGCAGTCAAAATTCACTCTTTTTAACTTCTCCGTCATCATTTGTTTTACCTTTGCAGGCTTGGATTTTAATGTTGTAACAAACGATTTGATAAATGTCTCGCGCTAATCGAAATGCATCACATGACTATTCATTTACTGCGCAAGCCTGAGCCTGGCCCGATCCCGTCTAAAACTATGGAAATTAAACCCGAACCCATCGGGGCCCGTCGGGGTTCGGGCAAAGATCTTCAGCTCTAATATAAATCCATATGAACTATGCTCTTTATTGCAAGATTTACATTTATCACCTTTTAGCTCTTAATGCTAAGGTACTTGCTTTGTTAATTTGATTATATTTTATGATTATCTTAAACCGTTATATAGTCTCATGATTGTTTTTAGATACACATTTATTATGTCTTAAAATAATTTACAATCGTATTGCGTATAATACTTGTAGCCTGGATATGTTTTGGTTGTGCAATTCTATGATGTATTCATTCATTCATTCATTTTCTTTTCAGCTTAGTCCCTTTATTAATCAGGGGTCGCCACAGCGGAATGAACCGCCAACTTATCAAGCATATGTTTTACATGGTGTATGCCATTCCAGCTGCAACCCAATGCTAGGAAACCCATACACTTTTGCATTCACACTCATACACTGCAGCCAATTTAGTTCATCAATTCTCCTATAGTGCATGTGTTTGGACTGTGGGGAAAACCGGAGCACCCGGAGGATATAATAATAAGATGTGCCATTATTAGATGTGCCATTATTAGTAACTTTAGGTGCTTTCTAAAACTAAATC
Organism: Danio kyathit; assembly: GCA_903798195.1. Classification (NCBI taxonomy): domain Eukaryota; kingdom Metazoa; phylum Chordata; class Actinopteri; order Cypriniformes; family Danionidae; genus Danio; species Danio kyathit. The sequence goes on along the minus strand of LR812537.1, from coordinate 58,420,090 downwards.
TGTCAGTGTTATTTTCATTCTCTCATCTTCAGCACTTCACATTTTCACGGTTGTAGCTTCTGTCATCTGAAGGCAGAAGGCGTTGACTGAGCGATTGACAGCTAATATTAACCAATCCATTTGCATTCAGTTCTAGAGCAGTGGGCCAATAAGAAGAGCACAAAGGCGGGGCAAGCATTGCGGGCTTTTTTTACTTTAGCAAGTTCACATAACAACTGTTTTAATCTGTTCCTGAGCGCTGCGTTTGGCACAAATGTCTCCTGAATCCGCGCACTCGGTGAGGATTTTGCAGTGAAAACAGTGAAAATGTATGCACTCGCACAAATGCTTCCAAACTTATTTTTAGGTTGCATAGATAAAATTTCTGGCGCATATGCAACCAAAACGCATATGCGCCCTAGCATCTTTACTTGTTATTATTTCCTCATAATAATAATAATAATAATAAAATAAGGAAGTTATCATTAATCACAATACAAATTACAGTGAACTCCAAACAAACTCTCGTCTCTTCCACCAGCTGTGGGTAAAAGCCATTATACCGACACAGATCACTCTATTCATGCCAGAGTCCTGCAGAAAAAATTGATTGACAGGTGGTCATTTGTGTGTAACTTTTTATGGTTTGGTTATGGGTGAAAACGTGAAAACATTAGGCTAAAATTAATTAATTCGATATGAATTAATTGATATTTACCAACAACCACCCCCGCCTACGATGATCATGCTATCATTCATCGCGATGTTTCACATTAGACATCATCTGATACCTAATTGGTTAACATCGCCCAACCCTAGTCAACAGTTCAACTTTTTTTTTTTACGCATTATCAGGTTTGAAGTACCACTTCACATAACCTACATGTTTATTTGATCGAAATTAATTAACTTTTATGCTTTTGAATTGCATTATGGGATCTTGATCTTTCTTTGAAACAACTTCTAACCTTGAAAAGTTGTAAAAAGGGACTTTCACACCGTAGGCTCAATCTGAAAACAGAGCCCTATATACATTTCTGGAGATCGCAAATTATGTAGCCAGAACTACATCGTTTCGTCTTTTAAATGAACGCTACGGTGCGGTTCCTTTTCATACTACCAGCTGATCGCTTTCCTCCGTATGGACGGCTTTCCCACTGTTACAAGTTTGTCCAGTAGATCGCCACGTATGTCAAAGAATTTGAGATGCAGAGAGGAGTTGATCGTGACGACGGGGTTCGAATCTGGCGAAGAACGATTCCAGAAGGCAAATAAGACAAAAACAGAAGCCAACAAATAAAATAAACAAGTAAATAACAGGGTGAGAATGAGGTAAAATCTGAAAACGTGGAGAGAAAAAAAAACAATCAGGCGAGGGCTTTTCTGCATTGCTTTTTGAAAACACTGTCGGTTGGGTTTAGGGAAGGAGGAGGGTGTTTCAGTCGATCGAGCAGTGGTCTGGTGGATTTACGCAAGAAGAGCAGGTGTAAATGGCACTCGCGAGAGAAGTTTAAGATCTGAAAAAGCGTACACAGCAGCCTCTGGCGGATTTGCAAAAACTGCAAAAAAAAAAATGTAGCTCCTGAGATGCATTTGTCGCTCTCCAGAAATGTATAAGGGTACGTAATCAGAATGAGCCTGGGTTGGACTTTTTGGAAAATTTGTAATAGTTTGTGTGTGTTAGTGTTGTATATTACGCTACAAACACCTTGTAATAAACTGCAGCACATTTTCTGCTATTTTACAGACCTATTTCTCTATTTAATATTTCTTTATACATTATATTATTAATTTAAACCACTAAAAGCCACTTTGTTAAACTGTAGAGTTGAATTTTCATCATCAAAAGTGGACAGAGCAGAGATCAACATCCCATAATGCACTTCACAATCGTAAATAAACCCGATAAACACAATGATCCAGAATCTGTTCATTGACAGATATGTTTGCAGTGTGCTTTGTGTTTATATTTGATTGATGCAGAGAGTTTTGTGTTGAAGTTGCAGTAAGTTACACTACTGAGATCTATTAAAAGAACAGGCAGTAAATGTGACTCATCAGATTTATTCTCTGTTAAATGTCATTCGCCTCGGCTTGTACAGGACAGTAGCAGTTTGTCTGTGAGTTTAAGATATCTCTGTTATCTCCACTGTCTTAAAGAAGGAATCAAAGTGTCTCCTGGCTGTCTTGATTGTGTTTTTTCCCTTTCATCTGTAAGATAAAATCTCCGCAGCTCCTAATGAGATGGCTGATTTGTTCCTGAATCAATGATGTGATCAGATCTCAGTGTTAGCACATCTACAGATAAACTCTATTCATCAGCAGCATGAGGTTTTGTTTATTTAAAGTGCTTCTATTACGCTGTTATGAAGCTTTCTGTTTACTCATTTCACCTCATTGTTCATACATCCTCAAGTCATTTGTTTAAAGATTTAATTATAACATTTATCTCCTTTCCAGTAGCCTACTCTGCTCTGATTGGTTGGATTGATTCATGATGCTCTGAGTTGGATTGATTTGCTCTACTCTGATTGGTCGAATTGATTTGCTCTACTCTGGTCGGATTGATTTTCTCTGATTGGTTGGATGGATTTACTCTGCTCTGATTGGTTGGATTGATTTATGATGCTCTGAGTTGGATTGATTTGCTCTACTCTGATTGGTCGAATTGATTTGCTCTACTCTGATTGGTCGGATTGATTTTCTCTGATTGGTTGGATGGATTTACTCTGCTCTGATTGGTTGGATTGATTTATGATGCTCTGAGTTGGATTGATTTGCTCTACTCTGATTGGTCGAATTGATTTGCTCTACTCTGGTCGGATTGATTTTCTCTGATTGGTTGGATGGATTTACTCTGCTCTGATTGGTTGGATTGATTTATGATGCTCTGAGTTGGATTGATTTGCTCTACTCTGATTGGTCGAATTGATTTGCTCTACTCTGATTGGTCGGATTGATTTTCTCTGATTGGTTGGATGGATTTACTCTGCTCTGATTGGTTGGATTGATTTATGATGCTCTGAGTTGGATTGATTTGCTCTACTCTGATTGGTCGAATTGATTTGCTCTACTCTGATTGGTCGGATTGATTTTCTCTGATTGGTTGGATGGATTTACTCTGCTCTGATTGGTTGGATTGATTTATGATGCTCTGAGTTGGATTGATTTGCTCTAGTCTGATTGGTCGAATTGATTTGCTCTACTCTGATTGGTCGGATTGATTTTCTCTGATTGGTTGGATGGATTTACTCTGCTCTGATTGGTTGGATTGATTTATGATGCTCTGAGTTGGATTGATTTGCTCTACTCTGATTGGTCGGATTGATTTACTCTGATTGGTTGGATGGATTTACTCTGCTCTGATTGGTAAATGGCTCTGCCTGGCTCTAATTGATCAGATGACTTTACTCTGCTCTGATCTGATTGTTTACTGGCTTTAATCTGGTCAGATTTTTATACTCTGTGCTGATTGGTCAGATGGAACTTCTTTGCCCTGATTGGTTAGATTTCTCTGCTTTGAGTGGTCAGATGGTTGCACTATGCTCTGATTGGTTAGATGGCACTACTCTGCTCTTATTGGTCAAATAGCTGTACTCTAGTCAGATTTTTATGCTCTGCTCTGATTGGTTTGATGCCTTCACTCTATGCTGCTCTTATTGGTCAAAATGCTGTACTCTGTTCGGATTTTTATACTTGTTCTGATTGGTCAGATGGATTTAGTCTTCTCTGATTGGGCAAATGTGTTTACTCTGCTCTAATTGGTCAAATGGCTCTGCACAGCTCTGATTGGTGAGATGACTTCACTCTGCTCTGATCCGATTGGCCTGATGGCTCTACTCTGCTGTAGTTGGTCAGATTTTTATACTCTGCTCTCATTGGTCAGATAGCTCTACTCAACTCAGATTGGTCAGATGACTCTACTCTTCTCATATTGGTCAAATTGCTCTGCTATGCTCTTATTTGTCAGATGTCTCTGCTCTGTTCCGATTGGTCAAATGAAACTTCTTGGTCAGCTGTTATTGGTGAGATGTATCTGCTTTGATTAGTCAGATTTTTCTACTCTGTCAGATGGTTCTATTCTGCTCTTATTCGTCGGATTTCTTTGCTCTGCTCTGATTGGTCAGATGGCTCTGCTATGCTCTTATTGGTCAGATGCACCTTTGTTTTGATTGGTTAGATTTCTCTGCTCTGATTGGTCAAATTGCTCTACTATGCTCTTATTTGTCAGATGGCTCTGTTCTGGTCAGACTGCTCTGCTCTATTCTCATTGGTCAAATGTCTCATTGCTCAGGTTTCTCTACTCTGCTCAGATTGGTCTAATGGCTTTGCTCTGATCTAATTGGTCAGATGGCTCTACTCTGCTCAGATTGGTCTAATGGCTTTGCTCTGATCTGATTGGTCAGATGGCTCTACTCTGCTCAGATTGGTCAGATTTCTCCACTCTGATTGGTCAGATGGCTCTACTCTGCTTTGATTGGTCAGATTGCTCTGTACTGCTCTGATTAGTCAGATGGCTCTACTATGCTCTTATTGGTCAGATGGACCTTCTTTGTTCTGATTGGTTAGATTTCTCTGCTCTGATTGTTCAAATGGCTCTATTATGCACTGATTGGCCAGATGGCTCTGCTCTGATTGGTCAGATAACTCTACTCTGCTTTGATTGGTCAGATTGCTCTACTCTGCTCTGATTAGTCAGATGGCTCTACTCTGCTTTGACTGGTCAGATGGCTCTACTCTGCTCTGATTGGTCAGATGGCTTTACTATGCTCTTATTGGTCAGATGGCTCTACTCTGCTCTGATTGGTCAGATGGCTTTACTATGCTCTTATTGGTCAGATGGCTCTACTCTGCTCTGATTGGTCAGATGGCTTTACTATGCTCTTATTGGTCAGATGGACCTTCTTTGTTCTGATTGGTTAGATTTCTCTGCTCTGATTGTTCAAATGGCTCTACTATGCACTGATCGGCCAGATGGCTCTGCTCTGATTGGTCAGATAACTCTACTCTGCTCTGATTGGTCAGACGGCTCTACTCTGCTGTTATTGGTCAGATTGCTCTATATCACTCTTTTATCAAGAGTTTTATTCTCTGCTCTGATTGGTTTAATTTCTCTACCCTGCTCTGATTAGTCAAATGGACCTACTTTGATTGGTCAGATGGCTCTACTCTGCTGTTATTGGTCAGATTGCTCTATATCACTCTGATTGGTCAGATGGCTTTACTCTGCTCTTATTGGTCAGATGGACCTTTCTTATGATTGGTTGAATTTCTCTACTCTGCTCTGATTGGTCAGATGGCTCTACTATGCTCTTATTGGTCAGATGGTTCTACTCTGGTCAGCGTGGGGGTTGGTTTAATTTTTCCACTCTGTTCTGATTGGTCAGATGGCTCTACTCTGGTCTGATTAGACTAATTGACCTACTTTGCTCTGATTTGTCAAATCTATACTCTGCCCTGACTGGTCAGATGACTCTACTCTGATTAATCAGATTGCTCTATATTGCTCTTATTGGTCAGATGGACTTGCTTTGTTCTCATTGGTTAGATTTCTCTGCTCTGATTGGTCAGATGGCTCTACTATGCTCTGATTGGTCAGATGGCTCCTACTATACACAGTTTTATAGGCTTTGATTTTACTCATCCCAAATTTCAGAAATCATATGGCCCTATATTGGCCTGAGCGGATTTAGTAATCTTCTCTTTTTCCATCAGTCATTGATGCTTGATTTGTATTCATCCCTCATGTCAGGAGGAAAAGCAGATGCATGAGAGGTGTTTTACCAAATCAAATGTGAAATCAAATTCCTGCGAGGGTTTTCACACTTTTCTCTAACCGGAGGCGACAGAACTGCCGCATTGCTGCTGCAGATCCATAACTTTATCAGCTTTAGCTGCTAATCTCCATTCAAAACATGACTGCAAGGGCCAAGCCCATTTCCCAGCATATAGCATTTCACGGCTCACAAAAAAAACCTGAGCGAGTATCACGAGCTGTTTAACTGGGTCGAGGAATCACTGGTGGGCGGCACACGCAGACGAGAGCAAAAAAAACACCACGATCGCAATCTCAGATGCTTTCAAACACACTTGAAAAGTTAATTATTGGGAGGCTCCCGTCAAGTTTGGATTTCTGAAACCTGCACTGGATATATCATGTGGAGGTTTTGCATGCAACAAACATGGCCTTGCAGTGTGTATTGACATTCCTGAAGTTGTGTTGTGCTTTATTATGGATCAGATAGTAATCTAGAGGCGGGCAGATTGACAGTATAGTGTCTGTTTGGCCTGGAAAGCATGAAATTGTTATTCATCCTCTCAGGGGAGCGAGACGGGAAGTCATAGCTGCAGTATGATGTGTCTGCAGGAAAAGGAGAGAGAAAAAAACACTGCTTTTATTATTTGCGTAGCTGAGATCATTCACAAGTTGCTGGTTGAGCTGAAAATGTGAGGTTTTTTCTTTTTAAATAGTTTTGCACTTTTCTTGACGCGTACCTTTCAGTATGTTTAGAAATAAGTTTGGTTAGTAGTACTTTTTGTTTTTGTTTTGTTTGGCACACTTTTCTTGACACATACCTTTCAGTATGTTTACAAATACACTCACTGGCCACTTTATTAGGTACACCTTACTAGTACCCGGCTGGACCCCTTTTGCCTTCAGACCTGCCTTAATCCTTCGTGCCATAGATTCAACAAGGTACTGGAAATATTCCTCAGAGATTTTGCTCCATATTGACGTGATAGCATCACGCAATATTTCCAATGTAGACGTGCGCATATTGGGAGCAGTGCGCGCATGGCTTGCAAGCGGGCCGACGCACACGTGCCCTCCAGGTGCACACAGTAGAAATTATCTCGCACTGTAGCGGTGAGAGTTGCGCGTGGCTGTCAGTGCAATGTAAACAAACGATACGTTAGTCGAATTATTACAAATGATTAAAACAACAGTTCATTTTAACTCTTAGCTTATATGAAGCTTATATTAACATTAGACAAATATGATTTTTTATTTATTCTTATTTTTATTTATTTATTGATTGTTCTGTCGTTTATTTTCATTGTAAAATTATCACTCATTATTAAATCAAAAACTTTTCCATTTATTTTTAAGTCCAAAAAGAGAAATGGACTATTGTTTGTTTATTAATAATATTTTGTGCTGTATTTGGTTACTGAGCAGCAATAAACAACACTTTAATATATAAGCAGTTTTCATGTGATTTTCTAAACTAGTCGTGTTTTGAATTTAATAAATGCATAATAATCGTGATAACCGTGAAACCATGATTATTCTTCAGACTATATAATCGTATAACCAAAATCTATAATCGCTGCATCTCTAATTGTTACGCAGTTTAAAACAGAACATATGAATGTGTCTGAATGTAGAGGAAGCCTCCTTAAGCACTGCACTGTTGTGCTTTGAAATAGAACATTTGAATATGTTTGTAAAAAAAAAAAAAAAGCCACATTGTACAGTGCAGTGATGTTATGTAGTTTCAAAATACAGCATATTAAGATTTTAATGTAGAAAAATCCAATGTGGGTGTTTTAAAGGGCCACGAAACCCCCTGTCTCAGCAGGGTGTTTTCACACCTCTAGTTAGAAAAAAAAGTCAGGAAAGTGGGCGTGTCCAGCTCTGGGAGTGTGGGAGTGTCGGGGAGGGAAAGAGGGAAGGACTTGCAAAGAAGGGCGTTTCCATTTGGGCACGCGCTGAGTTTCACAGGCAAAACAAACACACAGACGCAGTATGTTTGATACTGCATGGCGAATGGGAGAAAAAAAATCCAACGCATTTCTCTATAACTTATGCACTCGGTAGGTAGCGTCAGAAAGTCGTGTGTGTATAGACTATCCTGTCACAAAATGCGGCGAAAATCCTGCACGACAGGAATAGTTTGTTAACATGTTTACACTCTGAGAGCAGCATTTACAGCGGATCTTTCAGTCTATAATATTGTACTGTAATAATGCAGTGGTATTAACATACTGTAAACTTAGTAACTCAATCATTTTGACTATGGTATGTCTTTAAAAACTGAAAGAGCACTGCTGACGATACGAACTAACTTTGCAATCTGGGTTAAACAAAGGGCATTGATCACACACACTTACCAAATCTGTAGACAGACAATCAAACTGGAGCTGTGTCTTTTTATTAAAAGGAGACGAGCGGCAAATCCAGATTTCACCATTTCCAGATGCGAAAAGCTCTCGGGTAAACAATGTTCCTTACAAACGCGTTTCTGTCGCGTGCACTGTAATCCACACGTGAGTCCAGCTGCTCTCTCATAGAGGGAAAATGAAAACAAAACCTTCGTTGCAACACCGACGACTCGTGTCTCCAAATTTTAGTTCTTTCACTTGTTTTGGCAACACAACGTGGCGTCTCTCTGCCGTCTCAACACTGTAAACAGTCTCCGGAGCTATCATGCATATTAATGAAGTTTCAGGTCATACACAATAGAGCGCGCTGATTGGTTTGAAGCACGTCTTTGTCATGAATTAATGCCGCACACTCAGATACGTCACAATGTTCTCGAAAGGACAGACAGCCACTCTCCACGCTGGATTAACACCTATGTATCTCATGGCCGTGACGCAGCTTCAAAAATTAGTTTCAAACCGGAAGAACGAATTTGCTCAAAATAACGCAAAAACAACCAATTTTCACTTTTTAGTGCAATATATGTGTCCTAATAGTGTTTATAGCAGCGTGGGACACAGATATGACCGTCAACAGCTCAAAACATGTGTTTTGGTGTTTCGTGACCCTTTAAGGAGCAAAAATACAGCATATTGGCTCTTATATGTTGTTGTGTCATCACTTATATTGCAAGTCATGTCTCTCCGGCCCCTCATTTGGGATGCTTTTCATGAACTGGCCCCCATTCATTCATTCATTTTCTTGTCGGCTTTGTCCCTTGCGGGGTCGCCACAGCGGAATGAACCGCCAACTTATCCAGCACGATTTTACACAGCGGATGCCCTTCCAGCCGCAACCCATCTCTGGGAACTTCCACACACACATTCACACTCATACACTACGGACAATTTAGCTTACCCAATTCACCTGTACTGCATGTCTTTGGACTGTGGGGAAAACCGGAGCACCCGGAGGAAACCCACGCGAACGCAGGGAGAACATGCAAACTCCACACAGAAACGCCAACTAACCCAGCCCAGCCGAGGTTCGAACCTGCGACCCAGCGACGTTCTTGCTGTGAGGCAACAGCACTACCTACTGCGCCACTGCGTTGAACTGGCCCCCATGACAAACTAATTAAATAGCCCTAATCTAGTCTTAATATAGCATGATTTCTTTGTCATTCTGTAATATTAAACAATGCCTTTTCCCAAAAAGTAGTTATTTTAAACACTCAACTGGTGCAATGAGGTGAATTTAGACATAAATTCAGTAAATTGGTATTTGTAAACAGCCTCAAATACACAAAACTATCGCACTTGTACTACTATAATAAACTATTTCAAAGGCTAATTATAGGTTTTATTGATTTATTGTAACAAGTCAAGATAAGTTATTTATCTGGATTGAATTCTTCCAATATATTGCAAATGATAAAATATCGCCCATCCCTATTTAAGAGACGCTGCTTAGTGCCTACTGATGAGAATCTAACATTGCATGCATGATAATTATAATGATATGCTGTGTCTTTCATATGGTGTCGGAATGCTGTCAGATATTATCAGAATGCTTTTAGATATTCGCTCTGCTGCAGGATCATGTATTTATGGCCCTGGTCAGTTTCAGGCATCTCTCTGGCCTCTCTTTATGGGGTTGAAGGCCAGGTTACAGCAGACACCGTGGCCAAGATGCCATATTTAAGCTTGCAGATGAAAGCTTTTACCTATGACCTGTTTAAAATCACTGCTATATTTGTGTCTGCATTTAATGCATTTGGGAATTTTAATCTTCATAGCACACTAGTGTTCATCATGACCTGGAAGAAATGCATGTAACTTATTTTAAAAATGCATAGTTTTTGGTAAGAGCAGAACTTTGGAGATGTTCTAACACCCTCAGGATGCTGTATATGTTTACATTGGTTTGTTTGAAGCACATTTGGTTTTTGTGTAGATGTATATTTACCTTCTGAGAATATAGAAATGCTGATAAGTTTTGTTGGATTTTGTGTGGGAAAAAAGTACAAAATTATTAACTTTTATGTGAAATTTTATTTATTATTCAAATATTTCTCAAGTGCTTTCAACACACTTTTAAACTGTTTTAATAACTCATTTCTAATAACTACAGGGCTCGAAATTGACCTTTTTGCTTGGTAGCACTGGTGGTCCTAACTTTAAAAATTTAGGCGCACCAGACAAAATTTAATCGCACCCAACAATTATGAGCACCGTTACTACAGGTTTTATACAAACAGATTTATTGCATTTGAAATCAGCACTAATCAAAACTAACAAGCAAATATAAATACATATGTATGCGTGAGGAAAATATGCCTCAATGAAATTTCATTATTACAAGAAAATACAACATATTTTATAACATAACTGAGTGACTAAAAGATACACGGACCGCTCACCGGCCCTGCACATACTGCTTGACATGAATGAATCTGTTAACGATAACTGTGCTGTGTTCTCACGGGTGGTGTTTGGTATTGCACTGATCCTTTTGACATGCACCTTATTAGGGGTGTGAACCTACACTGGTCTCACGGTTCGGTTCGGTTACGATTATCATGCCATCGATTCGGTTCAATTCGATATCTCGCTGCATCACGATGCACTGACGATTCTTTCCATACATAATTAGAATTTTTTCTTTACAACACAAGAAAAAAAATTGTATTTAAATCTATAAATATGTTTATATTTATATATTACTTGTAATACAATTTTGTCCTTTAATACAAGCAGTCAGAGATATGAACTGTACCTTTAATTTTACCTGCTCAAAATTAACACTCTTTGTGAATGAAAACTCCAATACACGCACAGAAGACAGCACGAGCATTCATAACAAATAAACTAATGTAAAGATTATCCCGCTTGCTTTTTGAGCGCTGGCAAGTTCTTACACCCCTATGATTGGTCATTGTTTTCACCCGATCAACAGAAAGGGCTGCGCTTGGCTTTAGAAACGAAAGCGCCGTTCACCCATGAGTGACGCGGGAAAAACAGCCTCGGGTCAGTCTATATGCGCATAATACGCGGTTATCAGGTAATCCGTAATAGAATAAATACAATGCAATAAACTCGCACCACAGGCACGCTTGTGTCTCGATCCACAAACAGCCGAGAGGAGGGAAATTTACCTCACGAACATGACAGCTTGTCAAATGCCCAAAGTGTGTGTGTGTGTGTGTGTGTGTGTACGTGTTTTTGTGACATATCAGGACACAAATCTGTATAATGACATAGGTATGACACAGGTATTACAAAAAGGAGGTGAAATATGAGGACATTGGTGACGTCCTCACTTCTCAAAAAGCTTATAAATCACACAGGATGAGTTTCTTTAGGGAGTAAAGCTGTAAACTGTCTCCTGTGATGGTTGGGTTTAGGGGTAGGGTGGGGTGAGGGCAGTATAATATACGCTTTGATCTGTAGAAAATGAATGGAAGCCTATGTAATGTATCCACTTTTCACAAAAACAAACATGTGTGTGTGTGTGTGTGTGTGTGTGAGAGAGAGAGAGTTGGAGTTTTACAGCATTTCTCCCTAGTAGTGAAATAGCGGCTCGTGCTTTATCATTCCTCAGTGTCAGTGAAAGATCTGCTTTTTAAGTAGTAGGAGTGTTTTATTTTACTCACCCTCGCCTCCTTCGCCATAGTATTCTACCGCGAAATTGCGCGTAGGGGATAAATGACGTCAGTGCGTAATAACCGGTTATGATCTATTACTGAACCGATATTGAATTGTCTCCATTTGCATCGCGGTGCACCGAAGAAACCATAAATTTTGACACCCCTACACCTTATTATTTGCATACATCATGTTAATAGCAATACCGGTCTTTTCATGAGTAGCGATGTTAGTTTAGTCAGTGCAAGCCCTTTTGCAATGGTGTACGTGGTGTTAAATTTTACATATAGCTGCCACTTGCACGGCGGACAGCATCTGGCGATTAAATTAAGGATTAAACAGAACCTCTCGTGCTAGATGTGGCAAACGGTTACCTGAAAATGTCATCCCAAAGACTTTACAGTGAATGCTTTATTTGGTATTTTCATAGCGTCTTTTATCCACTCTTGGAAAAGTGTAGATGGTGGATTAACATTCACCACATGATCAGTAATCAGATGTGTCATTATTTGTAACTTTAGGCCAGGGCTATTCAATTAGTTTGTCACGGGGGCCAGTTCATGAAAAGCATCCCAAACGAAGGGCCGAAGAGATATGACTTGCAATATAAATGATGACACAACTGCATATAAGAGCCCATATGTTGTATTTTTGCTCCTTTAGACACCCACGTTGTATTTGTCTACATTAAAATGTGAATATATTGTATTTTGAAACTATATAATATCACTGCATTGTACAATAAGTTTTTTTAACAAACATTCAAATGTTGTATTTCACAGCACAACAACAGCAGTGCATTGCTTAAGTAGGCTTCTTCTACATTCAGATACGTTCATATGTTCTGTTCTGAACTGCATAACAATTATGGATGCAACAATTATAGATTTTGGTTGTACGATTATATAGTGTGAAGAATAATCAGTGTTTCACGGTTATCACGTCTAATGTAAATTTAAGCTTTATATTAGCTAGATTTAGATCTGGACATCCCTAACTAATATTAAAAAACCTTTAAAAGGCATTTTCATTAGTAATAGTTTTTATGCTGAAGGTTTTTCTGTGCTTATAGGGCTACACAATTTAATTATGTGTGTGTTTATAGAGAGGAACGGGAGAAAATAATATAATAATAATTGTTATGAAGGTCGGCGCCAATATTTAGATTAACTGTTGTTATCTGCGTTCATACATGCATAATCATTTTAATAATAGGTCGTCTAACATGTCTTTTGTTTACATTGCACTGAAAGCTAAGCACAACTCTCACCGTTACAGCATGAGATGTTTTCTACTGCGTGCGCCCAGACAGCCGCGAGCACGTTGCTCCACTTGCGCCCGCATATTGGCATATATTCTTACCACATAACAAACTTGCGCGCGGGAAAGACGTGATATGGGAACGGCCCGCGGCTATAGTTATTACAGTGTGCGTGCGTATTAGCTTTGGTGGACAAGCTCGGAACTTTAAACTAGCGCACAGTTGGCAACTTGGCGTAACTTTGTTCAGCAGTTTCGTTTCGTGCGGCAGAACAGAAATGCAGAAATGCGGCTTAGAGAAGCCTTTACGATTAATTAACCATGACGAATTAAAGCGCAGTTAATAGTGAAATCGGTTAATCGTTGCATCCTCAATAACAATATCAGTGCATTGTACAAAAGACCTTTTCTACATTCATATTCAAATGTATTCGGCTGCTCTCGCCACTGTCAGGTGACTCACGCTCTGCGCAGCTCATGCTGTATTGAACAGACGCACGTCACTTCATAACTATAGCGGCCGTTTTTTGACTTTACTAAATTTATTCTTGATGTCTTGGTCACACTATTTGGAGGGCCAGAACAAATTGCCTCGGGGGCCGGGATTGGCCCGCGGGCCGCCAATTGAATAGCCCTGCTTTATGTGCTTCCTAAAACTAAATCTGTTATTTTCATTCTCATCTTCATCGCTTTAGATTTTCGCGGTTGTAGCTCCTGTCATCCCAAGCCAGAAGGCATTGACTGAGCAATTGACAGCTGATATTAACCAGTCCATTCGCATTCAGTTCTAGAGCAGTGGGCCAATAAGAAGAGCGCAAAGGCAGGGCAAGCATCGCGGGCTTTGTTTACTGCAGCAAGTTTTAGATTAGATTAGATTCAACTTTATTGTCATTACACATGTACAAGTACAAGGCAACGAAATGCAGTTCAGGTCTAACCAGGAGTGCAATAGCAGCAAGTGCAGGATACAGCTATAAGTTAGAAAGTGCAATTATAGAAAAACTTTGGTGATATTTACAAATGGATGTACTATGAACATTATATAAGTTGACATGTGAACAGTTTTAAACCATTCCTGAGTGCTGCGTTTCGCCTTTCAAGTGCAAAGATGCATTCTGCATGAATGTCTCCTAAATCGGCGCATACAGTGAACATTCTGCAGTAAAAACCGATTGCACACAACAATTTTATGCACTCGCACAAATGCTCACAAATATATTTTAAGGTCGCATAGATAAAATTTTGGGCGCAAATGCGACATAATGGTCGTAATTTCAAGCCCTGAACTATGATGACAGTACATAATATTTGACTAGATATTCTTCAAGACACTAGCATTCAGCTTAAAGTGATATTTAAAGGCTTAACTAGGTTAATTAGGGTAAAGTTAGGGTAATTAGGCAAGTCATTGGACAGCAGCAGCTAATAATATTGACCATAAGAGTTTGTTTATATACATATATATTTGTTACATATATAGAAGTAAGACTTTTACCAGCAGAAAAATATAGTAGATAATACAGTGGTCCTTCATTATTCATGGGAGTCACGTTCTAAAAAAACTAACCCACTATAGGCAAAATCCTTTATTTTTTACAATTTTTACAGATGTGTTAAGGCTGTAAAACCCCTCACTACACACTTTATACACGTTTCTCAGACAGGCATTAACGTTTTCACACTTTTCTCTCTTGTTTAATCACTCTCAAAGTTCAAACTTTCATAGAAAAATAGATCATTCTATGATTCATCAGCAAAAGGTTCATAAAGCTTTCTAGCTTTAGTGTGGATAATGTTGGCATCCAGCGTAATGTTCTTCATCCTGCAGTCACTGATCCACAAAGCTAAAGCAGACTCCATCCTTAAGGGGGTCGCACAGCGTATGCGATGCGCACATGACAGTTGTAAGTAGGGGTGTCAAAATTAATCGTTTCTTCGGTGCACCGTGATGCAGACGCGGACAATTCGGTATCGGTTCAGTAATAATCATAACCGGTTATTATGTACTGACGTCATTTATCTCACATGCGCTATGTCGCCGTAGATTACTATAGCGAGGGAGGCGAGCGTGAGTATTTACAATGCTCTAACTACGAAAAACTCAGAAACTGTGCACAATTTCACTGCGTGTGTGTTTGCTGGACAGTGTTTCACTGACACTTACAGCAGAAGCCCCTATTTCACGGTGCATCTGTTAAGAGCGCCAGCATGTAAGAGCCAATCGCAGCCCTTTCTGTTGAGCGAGTGACCAATCAACGGGGTGTAACTTGGTACTAGACAAGGCTCAGAAAGCGAGCGGGATATTTCTATTTGTTTATTTGCTGTAAATGCTCGTGTTGTTTAAAGGTACAGTTTATATTTCTGACTGTATTAAAGGACAAAATTGTTTTACAAATAGTATATAAATATATTTATACATTTTAATACAAGAATTGTTGTGCTGTGAAGAAAATATAAAACTGTGTATGGAAAGAATCGCCAATGCACCGTGATGCACCGAGATATCGAATTGAACCGAATCGATGGCATGATAATCGTAACCGAACCGTGAGACCTGTGTAGGTTCACACCTCTAGTTGGAAGTAACACACAGCGGACGTGCACATTCGCATGTTATTTAAAATAAAATTAAGATAGAAATATGAGCAGTGTACTGAGTCGTAGCTAGGCACCGCAGGCAGCAGTACCCTGATATATAAACCTATGTTTACAATTCTAAATTGCATGGCGCTGCGCCACGCATCTAGTGTGCGACCCTCTTTATGGTGATCTTGCTGCAGACAGTTAGCTTTTTGCATCCTTGAAGATTTATGATAATTTGGCAAGCTGAATGCGTACTGTACTGTGCAAACTTATATTTTAAATGCAAATTCATCATTTTTAATCACAATTTATTAAGTTCCTCATTGTTTTTAAAAGAAAAACGGTCCCACTTTATATTAAGTGTCGCTTATACCTGTGAACTTACATGGTAGTTAGATGTGTAAGTAGTATGTAACTACAGTGTATGTACACACTGGTACAGAGTATTTACTTGTGTATACTGGTGTAACTACACTCATGTAACAACCCACTGAATAGTATGTGTAAGTACAAATGTGTAACAGGACATTGGTAACAACAGTAGGAAAGTACACATCTGTAACAAGAATTATGTAAGTGCATTGTGTAACAACAATATGTACTTGCAGATGTTTTCCCACTTCCACACCTGTTTGCAGATCATGCACTTGTGAACACTGTATGGCAGAACTAATGCTGCATTAGAAGGTTTCACCTTGTGATACACGTGTACTTGCATGGTAACTCCACAGGATCCACTCAATATAAAGTGTAAAATGGTCACAAATTACTGTTCATACATTCATTCATTTTCTGTTCGGCTTAGATGGGTTGCAGCTGGAAGGGCATTCACTGTGTAAAACATAGGCTGGGTAAGTTGGCGGTTCATTCCGCTGTGGCGACCCCAGATTAATAAAGGGACTAGGCCGAAACGAAAATGAATTTTATTTTAAACTTTATATTGTGGACTGTTCCTGTGGAGTTACCATGTAACTACACTGTTATTAAAGTGTTGCATAGAAGATATTTCTACAAGATACACAGTAATTTGTGACCATTTTACACTTTATATTAAGTGGACAGTTCCTGTGGAGTTACCATGTAAGTACACTGGTATCACAAGGTGAAACCTTCTAATGCAGCATTAGTTCTGCCATACAGTGTTCACAAGTACATGATCTGCAAACAGGTGTGGAAGTGGGAAAACATCTGCAAGTACATATTGCTGTTACACAATGCACTTACATAATTCTTGTTACAGATGTGTACTTTGCTACTGTTGTTACCAATGTCCTGTTACACATTTGTACTTACACATACTATTCAGTGGGTTGTTACATGAGTGTAGTTACACCAGTAATACAAAAGTAAATACTATGTAAACGTGTGTACATACACTGTAGTTACATACTACTTACACATCTAATTACCATGTAAGTTCACAGGTATAAGCGACACAATATAAAGTGGGACCAGAAAGACAAGTGATTTATTTATTTTATATAAATTATAATTATGGATATGCAAATATATGAATATGAATATGTAAATATATCAATTAGTTTGATACATTTTTTAATCTTTCAGCGTTTGTTATTGGATTATATTTTAGATTTTTATTATTGGATTATATGAATTATATTTATGGATATGGAAATATGTGAGTTAGTTGATAAATAGTCTGGATATGGATATGCAAGGGCTACACGGTGGCACAGTGACTAGCGCTGTTGCCTCACAGCAAGAAGGTTGCTGGTTCGAGCCTCGGCTGGGTCAGTTGGTGTTTCTGTGTGGAGTTTGCATGTTCTCCCTGTGTTGGTGTGGGTTTCCTCCGGGTGCTCCGGTTTCCCGCACAGTCCAAAGACATATGGTATAGGGGAATTAGGTAGGCTAAATTGTCCATAGTGTATGTGTGACAGACTATTGATCATAAATAGTCTGGATATGTAAGTATATGAATATGGATATTTAAATATAGGAATTAGTTGATGATAAATAGTCTTTTTTTCAGCTTTCCCAGCAGCAGATGTGTCTGTTTTATATTCACCTATAAGAAATGCATGATTAGCTCTATTTGGAAAAATATATATATTTTTAGATTGATTGGGATGATTTAGTAGGCAAGTGCATCTGTGTAAAATATAATAAATAAATGACATTGATGATAAATAAAATAATTCACAATTTCACAATTTCACAATAATCACAATTTATTAAGTTCCTCATTGTTTTTAAAAGAAAAACAAGTGATTTATTTATTTTTCTCTCATCATTGCAAAGCTGTGTGATTTCATTATTGAACTCTATACTGATTGTTTATAAAATGGACAATATGACACGTTTTTGAGGCTTAAAGTTTATTTAGACCTTCACGTTTTTGCATATGTTTGTTGGAGTGTTTTCTCCGCAGAAGTTGTCGCCCCTGCAGTTTCAGCAGGGAGACCCTTCATATGGTATCCTTCATGGGGCAGCAGCTCAGGAATGTGGCGCCGGCCTGCGTATGTCAGACAGACGTTTGTTTTGGAATCGGAGAGCGTATTAATCTGTGCTGCGCCGGTGCACTTGCTTTCACCACAGAGATCTCCAGTTTGCATCTCTGGATCTCTCCAGTTGCGCTAAATAAATGCATCATTCAATCTGACAGTGTATGCAATCATTAGCCTGAGCTCGTATTATGAAAAAGCATGCAGTGAACATCTGAAATGCTTTTAAATGTGTTTGCATTTAAATAATTATGGAATATGGAAATATATTAATTAGCTGATGATAAATAGTCTGGATATGGATATGGAAATTTATGAATATGGACATGTGAATATATGAATTAGTTGACGATAAATAGTTTTTTTTTCAGCTTATATATATATTTAAATGTAATTTTTTTCTTATTCTTTTATCTATTTTTAAAATTATTTATTTGTTTTATTTAATATTTTACATTTATGCATCTTTTCTCCACATTATTGTTTTTATTTATCATTCACCACTGTAACTTTACCTTAATTTAACTTATTTTATTATTGAATTATGTTTAATATTTTGATTATTGGATTAAATTATTTATATTTATGAATATGGAAATATGTGAGTTAGTGGATGATAAATAGTCTGGATATGGATATGCATGTATATGAATTAGTTGTTGATAAATCTTTTAATCTTTCAGCTTTTATTGAATTATGTTTAATATTTTGATTGTTGCATTATATTAATTATATTTATGGATATGGTAATATGTGAGTTGATAAATATTCTGGATATGCAAATATATGAATATGTAAATATATCAATTAGTTTGATAAATTTTTTAATCTTTCAGCGTTTATTATTGGATTATATTTTAGATTTTTATTATTGGATTATATGAATTATATTTATGGATATGGAAATATGCGAGTTAGTTGATAAATAGTCTGGATATGGATATGCAAGGGCTACACGGTGGCACAGTGGGTAGCGCTGTTGCCTCACAGCAAGAAGGTTGCTGGTTCGAGCCTCGGCTGGGTCAGTTGGTGTTTCTGTGTGGAGTTTGCATGTTCTCCCCGTGTTGGTGTGGGTTTCCTCCGGGTGCTCCGGTTTCCCGCACAGTCCAAAGACATGTGGTATAGGGGAATTGGGTAGGCTAAATTGTCCATAGTGTATGTGTGACAGACTATTGATCATAAATAGTCTGGATATGTAAGTATATGGATATGTAAATATAGGAATTAGTTGATGATAAATAGTCTTTTTTTCAGCTTTCCCAGCAGCAGATGTGTCTGTTTTATATTCACCTATAAGAAATGCATGATTAGCTCTATTTGGAAAAATATATATATATTTTAAAATTTATTTGGGAATATTTAGTAGGCAAGTGCATCTGTGTAAAATATAATAAATAAATGACATTGATGATAAATAAAATAAAGCAAAGATATAAATAAACATTGCATTTCTGTAAATTAAAAAAATACTAAATTAATATTTTTTAAAAATGACAAACTACAAAATTTTTACTTAATTTGATATAATTTTTTTTCTCTTGATTTATTCTGTTTATTAATGTTTTATTAATTTTTTTTTGTTTAAAATGTATTTTTATAACACACTATAGCTTTGAGACCAAAACAGACCTTCAGTTTACGTCTCTGAATCTGTTAATGATAAATCTTTTTCATTTTTCCTCTTTCTCAGCAGCTGCTCTCGCTGTTTTCTATTCACATTTAAAAAAACACTCTTTATTTTGGATTCCACACAAATGCATGGCTTGAAAGATCTTATGAAGGACTGTATACTCTGCTGTCTTTGTGTGCATGAAGGGCCTGGATTGAGTCCGTTGAGAGCTTCTTTTGTGGGCTTTTCTTGTTTGATTAATGCCTTCACCTCCGGAGCTCTTATTCTGGAGGTCCACGCTTGATTCTTCATCCAGGATTACAGCTTTTTTTTCTCTGCGTTTATGTAGCTGCTATCCGTTGATCAGTCAAAGTCATCTTCAAAGCGTTTCTCAGCCCATGAGGAGACTCTACTGGGTTGATCTGGAGTTTCTCAGTCCTTTCCCCTGGATCTACTCCAGTTTTTTTGGGCTTGATTGTGATTGGTGGAAAAGCTTGTGGTCGTGAAAGACTGTTAATGACTTCCTGATTATGAAATTTAGACTGCAGGGTGAAAAGTTTCTAAAATAGGTAATTAATTTGGGTACGTTACATTTGTTAGACTTGATTGATTCATTCATTTATTGATTGATGCATTCATTAATTAATTCATTTATGCATTCATTTATTAATGCATTCATTCATTTATTAATGCTTTCATTTATCATTGATGCATTCATTCATTCATTTGATGCATTCATTTATTAATGCATTCATTCATTCATTGATGCATTCATTCATTCATTAATGCATTCATTCATTCATTTGATGCATTCATTCATTCATTTGATGCATTCATTCATTTATTAATGCATTCATTCATTCATTGATGCATTCATTCATTCATTCATTTGATGCATTCATTCATTTATTGCATTCATTCATGCATTCATTTATGCATTCATTCATTTATGCATTCATTAATTTATTTAATTATTATTTGATTGATACATTCGTTGTTTGATGCATTCACTCATTCATTCAGTCATTGATGCATTCATCGTTTGATGCATTCAATCATTCATGCGTCCATTCCATTATGCATTGATTGATTGATGCATTCATCCATTTATTAATTCATTTATTGATGCATTAATTCATTCATTCATGCATTCATTCATTGATACATTTATTCATGCATTCATTCATTTATTTATTGATGCATGCAGTCATTGATTGATGCATTCATTGATGCATTTATTCATTTATACATTGATTGATGCATTCATTCATGCATTTATTAATTTATTCATTGATGTATTTATTCATTGAGTCATTCATTCATTGATGCATGCATTCATTGATTGATGCATTTATTCATTGATTGATACATGTATTCATGCGTTTATTAATTTATTCATTGATGCATTTATTCATTGAGTCATTCATTCATTGATTGATGCATTTATTCATTGATTGATACATTTATTCATGCATTCATTAATTTATTCATTGATGCATTCATTCATTGATTCATGCATTCATTCATTCATTGATGCATTCATTCATTTTAGGGTTGGGCAATGTTGACCAATTTAGCATCGTACGATGTCTAATGTGAAACATTGCGATGGACGATGGCATCGTCTTCATAGGCAGAGGTGAATGAATTATTTATGAATAATTAATTAATTCATAACGAATTAATTATTAGTAGCCTACCGTTTCAACTACCTGGTCTTTGTTTTACCCATAACCAAATCATAAATAAATAAAGAAAAGTTACACACAAATTACCACCTGTCAATCACTTTTTCCGCAGGACTCTTGCCTGAGTAGGCAGAGTGATCCGTGTCAGTCATTTGTTTGGTGCAGTGGATGGCGGAGGGGTGTCGCGGACGAAAGTGAGCGGAGCGGGGGTTGCTCGCGGACAAAAGTGAGCAGCGCTGAGGTGTCGCGAACGAAAGTGAAGAGGGTTGGGGAGTCGCAGAGCAAAGTGAAAATGAATAGTGGACAGGGGAGGAGGGCGGTTGAGGAGGGAGATCGGTAAAATGAGCTTCCGGATCCGGCGTGTTCCGGCACAAATTATGCCCTGGATAGAGACAAGATTAATTAAATATTACGTTTAACAGCTATAGTGAGACGCGATCCTGTATCATCCTTGATAAACTGTCCGACGTACACTGTTCTCTGGAGCTCAGACGAGTGCATGACAGCGTGTGTGTCTGTGGCTGTGTGTGTGTGTGGGGGTGTGGTCACGTGATGTGTGTTTTCAGTGGATGGAGGGCTGTTCAGAAATGCTAGGTAAAACACCAGTGTGGACGTGGGTCATTTTCGTTCTAAAATGTCATTTTAAAAGTAAGCTGAATTAGTGTAAACAGGGCCTGAGTGTGTGTTTTTCACAAGCGGGTTTGCGACGGGGGCGAGGCGATGGATTGCGATGCCGGCTTAGCATCGTGATGTCTATCGGCCCAACCCTAATTCAATTACTGATTGATGCATTTATTCATTCATTGATGCGTTCATTGATTGATGCATTCATAGATTTATTCATTGATGCATTCATTCATTCATTGATGCATTGATGCATTCATCCATTCATTCATGCATTCATTCATCCATTGATGCATTTATTCATGCATGCATTATGTTCCATATCGTTTTTGAACTCAAATAAATCAAAGTGTGTAATTTCTTCTTTAATTAATAACATTTCAGAGACTATTAGAGTCTGTATGTGTTCATATCTGTTTTATTTATTTATTTATTTATTTTATATAATTGCAGACGTTACAGTAGGCTATTTCACATTATCATTGATCTGCAGCTATAATCAAATCCTATTCATAGAAATGTTAGTTATTAACATTTATACACCAGTATTTATGTGTATAAAGCCTCTGTTTTGTGAGAAGTGCTTCTCATATGATATGTGAACAACCCGTACAGCTTTACTTTTACACTTCTTCGGAAAGGGTACAGTTTGGCAGTGGAGACACCGCCTGATAAGGGTGACCCGTACCGAATGAACCAAACCACTCACTGGAAGCGAGGCATTAGTTATATGCATGATTATATGCTGTCATGACTTTGCAATCAAAAAATGTCATTATAATGGAAGTCAAAGGGGCAAAAACAGCCCCCAACATAACCAAAGGGTGGTAAATTTGAACAGTACACAAGGGTTAAATTACACAATGCTGAAACGATATATTTGTGCAGCTTTAGATCCATCCTCTTCCTTCCACAGTTTCCTTATTATATCAGTGGTTGAAAAGCCCCTTTGACTGTGTGATTAAGCATATGTGTGAAGTCTGTGTGTTGACGCAGATTCAGATGTCTGTAATGTGTGTCTGCTGAGGGGAAAACACTGCTCCATTGTTGGCAGATCTACACATTCAGGCTATTTACCGCTTGGCTCTTCATTAGGGCTCTGAAACGATGGCAGTTTTCATGAGAAACTCAATGTTAGTGTTTTGGTTTGGAAGCAGCTGAATTCAGGAACTGTACACTATGTACTTCACTTCAGGGTTCTTTTTTTTAATACAGATTTTTAAATGGCCTAACAAAATGTTCACTGGCCCCACCAAAAAAAAAAAAGTTAATAGCTATTTCTTAGCCACATATTTTAAATAATGTCCAAAACTAACGTCTGTGAATCTAGAACTTAAATACTTTCAAATGTTAATGTATAATGAGCAAAAGTGTTATGCAAACAGAAAGAGCAGTATTTAAAAAGTGCAGGTATTTATTTTGCGGTTCGTAATTATTTAACAAAAGGTGGCTGATTTTTTTCATCATGTTTGTAACCACGTAAACATTTGCTTTTAAGATGTTAGGCAAGGCAAGTTCATTTATATAGCACATTTCATACACAATGGTAATTCAAAGTGCTTTTCATAAACAATAATAAGAAAATAAAAACAACAAAGAACAAAAATAATAAAAAAACAGATTAAAATGTGTTAAAACAGGCTATAAAAGAATGAAAAGAGAAGAAAGACATAATAGTGTGATCTGTGCGATGTAGCGCAGTGCTCATTCAGTAAAGGCACAGCTAAACAGATGTGTGTTCAGTCTTGATGTGAATGTGCCTAATGTTGGAGCACATCTGATCATTTCTGGAAGCTGATTCCAGCAGCAGGGGGCGCTGTTAGTAGCTGAAGGCCGATTCACCCTGCTCTGACTGAACTCTTGGAGTTTCTAATTGACTTAATCCTCATGATCTGAGTGATCTGTTATGTTTGTATTCAGTAAGCATATCTGTAATGTATTGAGCTCCTAGGCCATTTAGTGATTTATAGAGCAGTAATAATACTTTAAACTCTATTCTGAATGTAACTGGGAGCCAGTGTAGAGACCTGAGGACAGGTGTGATGTGCTCTGATTTCCTGCTTCTGGTCAGAATCCTGGCCGCAGCGTTCTGGATGAGCTGCAACTGTCTGACTGTGTTTTTGGGAAGGCCAATGAAGAGTCCATTACAGTAATCCACCCTGCTGCTGATAAAAGCATGAAGAAGTTAAAAACAGACGTTTTCTTTTAGCCTCATAATTTATTGTTGCCGTCTCTTCGCTGTACTGGTTGCTACCAGGTTACGGAAAAAATAACGTGCTCACAACATCCAGTCAGATAAGAGGAACTGAAAAGCAATATGCCGTTTACAATATCATAGAGAAGGTAGCATTTAAAGGCTTAAAAGCACAAACTGTTTCTCGATTCTAAAACTGTATTTTTATATTTTATATTTGCACATAATTGACAAATAGTCAAATTAAACTTTAGTGACAAGACAACATTGATTCTGTCTATTGTGCCGAGCGTCTCTCACACTGACCCCGAGCTATCGGGCAGTCCTTATTGTTGAGCCCTGCACTGTACACTGAACACACAATATGTTCTTGTAAGGTAAAGAAATCTTTTTTTAATCTGATTTATTTTATTGGTTATTTATTTTTATTGGTTGCATTTTTTTTAGCAAAATTAATAAGTTTCTTATATATAAAAAAAATAAATAAATAATAATAAATGCAGTTGTAAAAAATTATGCACAGACAGGATTTAAATTTTATATATATAAAAAAAGAGGTTCACCGTTAGCGTTATTGTTTTCAATGGTGGTGAACATAAGCATTTATTAAGACAATATTTCTGTACTAATTTTATTAGCAACATTTTTATGATACTTAATAACATTAAACATGATTGATGTTTATTGCAAACACATTGTGATATTAAAAATGAATTGCTAACATACAGTTGAAGTCATAATTATTAACGCCCTGTTTATTTTTTCCCCAATTTCTGCTTAATGGAGAGTTTTTTAAAAATCTCTTTAAAATCTTAAATAATAATTATTTTACCTTTACCTTAAAATGTTTTTTTTTTTAAATTTAAAACGTTTTTTATTCTAGCCGAAATAAAACAAATAAGATTTTCTCCAGAAGATAAAATATTATCAGACATACTGTGAACATTTCCTGAATCTGTTAAACATCATATAGGAAATATTTAAAAAAGAAAAAATAATTCAAAGAGGGGCTAATAATTCTGACTTTAACTGTATATACATTATCTACAAAAGTTAGTAATTATTTTTAATATTACAACAGAGATTGCCACAATAAAATAATAATTATAACAATAACATTTAGTAATAATGATATAATAAAATTTTTTTTAAATTATATATATTTTACACTTGCTGACACTTTTATATTTTATTTATTTAAGACAAAGAAAGCCAAAACCAACAGAAAATATAATTAAATCCACATTATTGAAAAAACAAGTTGAGTGTTGTGTGTGTGAAACATTTTTCTGTTTTCAATCTGGAACTTTTAACACACGTACCAAAGTGCAGAGTAAGTTTTGAGGCGCTTGCGGTAGGTCTGTTCATCAGAATAACCTCAATAATTCTCCATTCTGCCAGTGTGATTTAATTCATTATTGATTCAGTACAATAACACATGTTTGAGATGTACTGTGCGCTTCATCACGAGTTTTTCTGAATACAGACAGTCAGGACTCGCCGTGTTTCCATCATTTCTCTGTGGCGCTCTAACAAAAGCCGTGGCCCACAGCGGATGTCAGTCTTTCAGAGGTTGCCAGGCACAGATGTGCAGTTTGACAGGCTTTTAGCAGCGTAACCTGAAGGCAGCAGCAGATTGTCCAGTAATGTAATGTGTGTCTGTGTCTTCATCCTCTGCTTTTCTGCTTCACTATGGAAACTGAACGAACTCCTGCTGCTCGTCTGTTCATTAGAGACACGCACATATATCATTTCTCAAGGTTCAGTATGCATCACGGATTTAGGGTCACAGATTCAGCATGTGCTGTGTTTAGAAATATGGCTACAGACAAATTAGGAGAACAATATACCTATTTATATTTACAAACACTGGCTTCCTTATGAAAATAAAAACATGAGCAATTGTTTTTCACCTGCAAATATCAACATGGTAACTAAAGACCTGGGGCCTGTTTCAGTAAGGAGGTTCAACCAACTCTGAGTTTAAACTTGAACTCTGAGTTGATTTACCGAGAGATTAATAACTCAGAGTTTTCGGTTTCAGAATAGCTGATCTGGGTTGGATCAATCAACTTTGAGTAGACCAACTCAGAGTTAAGTGCGCACACTGTGACTATAAAAAGGCATTATCAATGGAGCGCAGATATTACGAGTTCTCCAGCTGAACTTGATGTGCTCATGCAAAGTTATAGCAAATATGACCATATATTGAAAAAAGCAACACCACTGCATCAGTGAAACAGAGACAGTTAGCGTGGGAAAACATAGCTGCTCAAGTTAACGCGCAAGTTTGCATTTAAAGTATTTAAATAATAAAGTATAATAAAAAAAGTAATGTAATGTGTGACGTTTATAAAATTTTTACTTGAAAAAGTGGGGAATTGGCCATAATTTTGAAGTTATTTCAGATGTAATTGCATTAAATTACATAAAATAGGCTAGTGCATATCTACAACAAATCTGACAAAACAAGAATGCATATAACCGTAGCTTAATATTTAGTGGAAATGTTTCATTTAAGGTTCCCACTTTTACACAGGTTGATAAGTTTTAATAGATTTAAGTGCACTTGTGTGTTTGCCTTTTTTATAGTTCGAGTGGTAGAGGATGATATGACATTTATAATGTAAGCAGAACTAAAAAAAATAGTTTTTAGAAGGAGTAATAATCCCATTAATCTAGTTAGTAACGTTACATGTGCCAGTGAAAGTGAATTTAAGCTAATTAATTATTAAAAAAGGACAAACTATTCTCGTACGCGAGTTTGTTCTTTGTGTGACTGAAATGTATTAGCTGTGTTTCCATCCAAAAATGTGAATGAAATTTATGTGCAAAACTGGAATATCGCATAAAAGGTGTGCGAATAAAGCAGCGTTTCCATCCAACGAATCAAAGAGAACAAAATTGTCACTTGCTGATGAACTGTCGCCAAATATCAACAGTAACAACAGAATTTACTGTTTTTTATTTAATAAATGACTTGTGCCTTAAAAGACAATGCCGACACACAATGAACACGTGGTGGCGTTTTAGATGCGGAGAACAGACGCTCTTGACACGCTGCAGACTCTCTGGAGGTAATTAATAATATAATAATACTGAAACGGTTAAGGCATTTTAGAATGACCAAAACAACATTTCAGATGTTTTACAATGTGCTCAGCCTGTTGGTTTGTTCAGTCACTCACATTTTCATCATCATTTGATCTCTTATAACAAACCTTTTTTAATGCGTATACTGAAATTTGTTCAGTAAGTGTTTCCATCGTAGTTTATGCACATCTTTTCTTATCGAATAAAAAGTTTCTCCTACTCAGTTATGCGCATGTTTATTATGCCTATTTTCAAAAGTTATGTGCATCTTGGCGTTTCCATCAATCGATTTTTTTATGCGCATATCCAAAATGCACATTAAAATAGGTGTGTGGAAACGTAAATCTAAGGTGAGAAATACCGCTTCATCTTTAAAAAAGGGCAGGAGACCGACAGAAACTCTGAGTTTAGAGAATAAAACCCGCTCCTGACCAAGTTAGGTTCACAGAGTAAGTTACCACGGTAACTGACTCTGAGTTAAAGTTACCTCTCTTTCAGAAACAGGCTTGACTTACCCTACTTTCTCGAGTTTGACAAACCTGCCATTTTGAAACGGAAAACCCAGAGTTTCTCTCATTTCAGGGTTAAAATACTCAGAGTTTTCACTTAACCTCCTTTCTGAAACAGGCCCCTGGTGTACTCCTAATACGTTCAATTCAAAATACTCTATCATTTATTTGCATTCAAGTCCATCTTCAAGTGATTTGCAAGAAAATCAGATATTGAGTGGGTTGAAACTGGTGTAAACACTGTCTTATACCTAATTTTGATATAATATAGATGTAAAATAATTCTCTGATTTCTCTAGAGAAGTTTCAGCTTAAAATAGGGTGTGTCTGAAGTTGGGGCTGACGTGATCGTCATAGCAGTGTCAGCCAATGAAATTAGTCAGCAACCGGCTACTGTCTGAACTGGTGTATTTGCATACAGCGATCTGATTGGCTGACGCTTCCATTGGCGCTTGAAAAGTTGAGAGTGCCATCTTCTGCAGCGAGCAATGTCACTGAGGCGGCACCGAAGGATCCACAATGCAGTTCGGCAACACCTGATGTCACCCATTCAAAGTTGACACTGACGCCCCGTGTGAATGGGGCGTTAGGCTTTGATCCTAATTGTGGTGTTTTGGTGACTGTCGCTTTAAATGCAAATGAGATTGTTGTCTTTTTAAAAGAGGGCGGAGCTATTAATGCCTGTGTATCAGCATAGTGACAGATTCAAAACTCTAATGCCGGATGGCTGCTTCTTACTAAGAGTTGTTTATGCTATTGAGGGAGAGATTATCACTAATGGGCGTGGCTTTTCCCCTCCCATGACACTAATAAAGGGAGAATAACACACGCACAACGTGACTGAAATTGAAATTAAAACACAAAAGATACTGAGCCATTAATAGTTTAAAAAGTTTTTAAAAAACAATTATAATTTGAAGGAGAACATTGACATTTTAAAAACTGAACTGAACTGAAACTATATTATTAAAAATAAACCTGCGGGACTTAATTTACGTCCTGCGGCACAATTATTTTTATTATAATTTTACTGATCTGCATGAGGTAGGTCAATTTATTTTGAAGCTTTTGATGAAGTAGCGTTAAACTTAAGAGACCATGCGCCGGACCGTTTCTCCGTGCTTCGATGGTAATGCTTTTAAATAATTATTTAGGCCTATTTATTTATTCATTTATTATTCATGTACAATAATTGAGACATAAAATGAGATATTAAAATATAATCAACAACGAAAATGTTAATTAAAACTGTAATTGAAAACGCAAATGAAAAAGCTTAGTCTTAGTCCTATTAATTAAAAATAACAAACACTGTACATCTGTCTATATTTAGGCTGAAACACTGCTTTAGTTATTTATTTATTGAGGCCTACTTATTTGTATGTGTGTTTATACTTTCATTTTAGTTGTCTTTTATTTCTTTAATTTTATTTTCCAAAATGAATCCTCATTTCACTTAACAAAGTTCACTTAAGTTTACAATGATAATAAAGCTTGTTAACAAGTTTTTAATGATTAATAAAGTATTTATATTGCTTCATTATTTCATCTTCATTTATAAGTAGCAGAGTATTTACAGCTACTGTATATTTCTGTCAGTTCGCATCCTGTCCCTTTGTGCCCCCTGGTGGCGTAGTCACAAACTGTTATACCCAAAAACACGTTCTTACTCCTTTAGTGTGGCGGCGGTACGACTCACGGCGGGAATGCTCCTTTTAAAGTGTCACCCACTGTACACACACACACATCCGTCATGCTGTTATTGACTGTTTGCCGCCATCTTGTGACTAAATAATAATAATATGATTTTAATCAAATACAGGTTTTTTTCTGCAAGCTTTACATCTAAATAAAGAGCTAGTAAATGATTACAGCTCAGATCAATGCTGTGATAGTTTAGTTTATTGTATGTAGCATGTAATAATCAGCATAATGTACATCCAGCCGGTTGTTATCACAGAATAAACTTTCAGTCTTGTACAACAACTGCTGATAAACCTGTCAGGCTTTGTTCTGTCATTGTCTCTTACTTTATTTTAACACTTATATGCTGATATTTACATTTTATTATTAAATTTTCTGTACCTGAACACGGTGACGACTCGGTAAACCATAAAGTGCGTTTATGTTATTTGTCTGAGCTCATAATTTGTTTATTTTATTTTGCACAGATGGACTCTTCTATAAAATCATCTCAGTTAATCTAATATGGGCAGCACGTTGGCTCAGTGGTTAGCACTGTGGCCTCACAGCAAGAAGGTTGCTGGTTTGAGTCCCGGCTGGGTTAGTTGTCATCTCTGTGTGGAGTTTGCATGTTCTCCCCGTGTTGGTGTGGGTTTCCTCCGGGTGCTCCCCCACTGTCCAAACACATGCGCTATAGGGGAATTGATGAACTAAATTGGCCATAGTGTATAAAAGTGTGTATGGGCATCCGCTGTGTAAAACATATGTTGGAATAGTTGGCGGTTCATTCCGCTGTGGTGACCTCTGTAAGAAAATGAATATTCTAAAATAATCAATTGTCTCCAAATAGAGCTATTCAAGTCATCTGGTGAAATTTGAATCATATATGCAACATGTGTTTCATAAAAAGGAAATGTATTGCAATGCCAGTTGTTTCTCCAGTATCCTGCAGAGCTAAATGTCAATGGTGTGTGTTATTAAACGAGGCCACGGTTTCTTCATTACTGTCTGTCCTCTGATGAACTTCTCAGACCGCAGTAAATGTGTGTCAGGAACAGGGATGTGCAGAAATGCATATTAGGGACAAACGGCTAGCCGGCTAATCAGTCTACTTGTGTAATTGGGCCGGTTCACTTGACCTTAATAATTCTAGCATTTTGTCCTCTTAACATGCTGAAGTCTGAGAGTAAACAAGAAGCAGAGGGCTGAAAGCATTGCTCTGGAGTGAATTTGTAAAAGGTTTGTAATGTCACTTTTGATTAATTTAATGCATCCTTGCTGGAGACAATATTTGTATTCATTCTTAAAATCATGCTGATATCAAACAATGTACATTTAAGAGTCTTGAAACAAGGATAAAAATATCAATGTAGTAAACCAAATACTGTAACACATGTGGTCGTATAAAACATTAGTTTCACTTAATATTTCACTGTCTACAATACCAGTGAAAGCAAAAATGGCAATGTAGTAAGCCAAATACAGCTGGTTATAAAGTATATTCTCTGAGAACAAGTCCGAAGGGATTTATTTATTTGTATGTTTTGCAGTACATTGACAATAGGGCAGCACAATGTCCTCACAGCAAGAAGGTCGCTGCTTTGAGTCCCGGCTGGGTCAGTAGGTGTTTCTGTGTGGAGTTTGCATGTTCTCCCCGTGTTGGTGTGTGTTTCCTCCGGGTGCTCCGGTTTCCCCCACAGTCCAAACACATGCGCTATAGGGGAATTGATGAACTAAATTGGCCGTAGTGTGTGTGTGAGTGAGAGTGTTTCCCAGTACTGAGTTGCAGCTGGAAGGGCATCCACTGCGTAAAACATATGCTGGAATAGTTGGCGGTTCATTCCGCTGTGGCGACCCCTGATGAATAAAGGGACTAAGCCGAAGGAAAATGAAAATATATTGAATATTTCTAAATATTTCTCTGTTCAGGCGTTTTTCATATGATATAATTATGTATGTTGAATGTTTGCATAAATACAGTAGTATACATTTAAATAAATATTAAATCAAAAGATATTACAATTTTGTTAATCTATATATGTGTAAAAATAATAAAACAATATACAAACTGTTTGTTATTTATATATTTATTATAAAGAATTCTAAGTAAAGAAAACAATCATCAACTATATCCAAACATACATGCATATACATATAATTACATGTGT
This sequence comes from Danio kyathit, assembly GCA_903798195.1. Taxonomy (NCBI): domain Eukaryota; kingdom Metazoa; phylum Chordata; class Actinopteri; order Cypriniformes; family Danionidae; genus Danio; species Danio kyathit. The sequence goes on along the minus strand of LR812537.1, from coordinate 58,388,445 downwards.
TAATATTAATATTAAGTATTCATTCATTCATTTTCTTTTTGGCTTAGTCCCTCTATTAATCTGGGGTCGCCACAGCGGAATGAACCGCCAACTTATCCAGTATATGTTTTATGCAGAGGACGCCCTTTTAGCTGCAATCCAGTACTGGGAAACATCCATACACACACAAACACACACACACACAAACACACTATGGACAGTTTCAGCATACCCAGCTCCCCTATAGCGCATGTGTTTGGACTGTAGGGGAAACCGGAGCACCCGGAGGAAACCCACGCCAACACGGGGAGAACATGCAAACTCCACACAGAAATGCCAATTGACCCAGCCGAGGCTTGAACCAGCGACCTTCTTGCTGTGAGGCAACAGTGCTACCCACTGTGACGCCTAATATTTAATATAATTCATATACTTATACTCATATAAAATTAGGTCAAATATGGACAAACCCAATATTGGGATATTTATTGGATTATTTATTTTAATTACTTTTAAATTAATACTGAAATCTGGACTGACACAGTTTACATTTACTAGAACTTCTATGTTAAGCAGCTTTGACACAGTTTATATTGTTAAAGCGCTATAGAAATAAAAATGAATTAAATTTAATTGGATTGAAGCAGTTGGGTTTGTCCATATTTGACCCAACATTGAATTAAAAAAGTAATTTTTTTAGAATGTAGAATTAGATTTTTAATTTATTTGATTTATAATCACAATTATTTTGACAGTTGTTTGTTTATTTGATTATATTTTTCATATAATCCCAACAATCCCTACTTCTGTCTCTTTAAATAAAATTTAAATCACATTTTTCAACCCAACAGTTGAGTTTGTCCATATTTGACCCATTCATTCATTTTCTTTTCAGCTTAATCCCTTAATTAATCAGGGGTCGCCACAGCGGAATGAACCGCCAACTTATCCAATATATGTTTTATGCAGAGCATGCCCTTCCAGCTGCAACCCAGTACTGGGAAACATCCATACACACTCATTCACACTCATACACTATAGACAATTTAGTTAGTCAATTCCCCTATAGGGCGATGCAGTGGTGCAGTAGGTAGTGCTGTCACCTCACAGCAAGAAGGTCGCTGGGTCGCAGGACCTCGGCTGGGTCAGTTGGCGTTTCTGTGTGGAGTTTGCATGTTCTCCCTGTGTTCGCGTGGGTTTCCTCCGGGTTCTCCGGTTTCATCCACAGTCCAAAGACATGCGATATAGGCGAATTGGGTAGGCTAAATTGTCCGTAGTGTATGAGTGTGAATGTTTCCTGGAAGGGCATCCACTGCGTAAAACACATGCTGGATAAGTTGGCGGTTCATTCCGCTGTGGCGACCCGGATTAATAAAGGGACTAAGCCGAAAAGAAAATTCCCCTATAGCACATGTGTTTGGACTGTGGGGGAAACCGGAGCACCCGGAGGAAACCCACGCCAACACTGGGAGAACATGCAAACTCCACACAGAAATGCCAATTGACCCAGCCGAGGCTTGAACCAGCGACCTTCTTGCTGTGAGGCAACAGTGTTACCCACTGTGACGCCTAATATTTAATATAATTCATATACTTATACTCATATAAAATTGGGTCAAATATAGACAAACCCAATATTGGGATATTTATTGGATTATTTATTTTAATTACTTTTAAATTAATGCTGAAATCTGGACTGACACAGTTTACATTTACTAGAACTTCTATGTTAAGCGGCTTTGACACAGTTTATATTGTTAAAGCGCTATAGAAATAAAAATGAATTAAATTTAATTGGATTAAAACAGTTGGGTTTGTCCATATTTGACCCAACATTGAATTAAAAAAGTAATTTTTTTAGAATGTAGAATTAGATTTTTAATTTATTTGATTTATAATCACAATTATTTTGACAGTTGTTTGTTTATTTGATTATATTTTTCATATAATCTTAACAATCCCTACTTCTGTCTCTTTACATAAAATTTAAATCACATTTTTCAACCCAACAGTTGAGTTTGTCCATATTTGACCCATTCATTCATTTTCCTTTCAGCTTAATCCCTTAATTAATCAGGGGTCGCCACGGCGGAATGAACCGCCAACTTATCCAATATATGTTTTATGCAGAGGATGCCCTTCCAGCTGCAACCCAGTACTGGGAAACATCCATACACACTCATTCACACGCATACACTATGGACAATTTAGTTAGTCAATTCCCCTATAGGGTGGCGCAGTAGGTAGTGCTGTCGCCTCACAGCAAGAAGGTCGCTGGGTCGCAGGACCTCGGCTGGGTCAGTTGGCGTTTCTGTGTGGAGTTTGCATGTTCTCCCTGTGTTCGCGTGGGTTTCCTCCGGGTGCTCCGATTTCATCCACAGTCCAAAGACATGCGATATAGGCGAATTGGGTAGGCTAAATTGTCCGTAGTGTATGAGTGTGAATGTTTCCTGGAAGGGCATCCACTGCGTAAAACACATGCTGGATAAGTTGGCGGTTCATTCCGCTGTGGCGACCCCGGATTAATAAAGAGACTAAGCCAAAAAGAAAATTCCCCTATAGCACATGTGTTTGGACTGTGGGGGAAACCGGAGCACCCGGAGGAACCCCACGCCAACATGGGGAGAACATGCAAACTCCACACAGAAATGCCAACTGACCCAGCTGAGGCTCAAACCAGCGACCTTCTTGCTGTGAGGTGATCGTGCTTCCCACTGCGCCACCGTGGTGCCCTATATTTGACTCAATATTGGCTTAAAACACCCAGCATAGCGTTCTAGAGAGTAATAACAACAGAGTTTGAGTGACTAATCAATGCACATCCGCCATGCTATAAACACAGAAGAGTCTGATCGATCAGGTTTATTTTTGAAGCTGAACACTGATGGTTGAAGAGCTCTGGAGTGAAGTGTGTTTACTGTGGAGGATCGCTGCGCTGCTGATTGACCACATTGACCACAGATATTGCGTCTGTGTGCTCATTGTGTGATCTGGAAGTCTGGACTTTGCATCTGAATCTGTGCTGGGTTACAGAGGTGAAGATAAAGTGAACAGATTCCTCTCTGATCAGGCCTGTGTGTTCAGTGCTGTTGCGTGGAGAGTCACGGCTGATTATTGTGCTGCTGTTTCTGCATCGTGTTCATTCACTGACTGCTGGACTGCTCTCAATCTGCTCTTATTCCACATCATATACAGCATATAGAACTTTTACCCCCAAACTCTGCGACGCCTTTATTTTTGTACATTGTGCAAGTCCCACAAACATGCAAACACAACAACAATGGACAACCGATTTCTAAAACAAACCTTTGCTATCTCCCTTTTCTTGTCTACAGAAGCAGTCAGCGTGTGTTTTCGAGCGCAGTATTTGAGCAGTGAACAGCTTTAGTCAGTGAGTGTGCTGTGATTTATGGAGAGCTGATTCTAGTCTGCATCAGTATGTAGAGACGGACTGAGACTCAACGCAGTTTCCATGGGGCCACTGAACTGAACTGCTCCACAAAGACCAAACCGCACAAAGAAACACCATTAACACAACCACAAAATGGTTCATGCTGAACACACACTCATCTGTTAACACGCACTCATCCGGAGCCCGGTGGTTTGTTACAGGAGCAGGGGGTTCAGGTTTAATATTCAGAGTTCAATATTTGTATATTATGTAATGTTGGTGGTAATGTTAGCCTAAATAGGGATATTATATGCCTTTTTTTTATTTAATTGAAATTGACTATTTTATGGAATAAATTATTATTATTTTTTTTTTATTTATTTATTTTTTTTACCATTTTTTGTGTTTACATGGTGGGAGCTATCAACCGAGTATTCCAGCAACGCATTTTATTTTATTTTATTTTAGTTTAGTTGTTTAGTTTCATTTTTAATTAAATTTAAATTTTATTTCAATTTTAACTTTAAAATTGAAATTTTATTTTATATGGCAATTTTTTAAATTAATGGCAGCTATCAACTAAATATTTCAGCAAGGCATTTTATTTAATTTTTAAAAAAATTATATTTATTTTTAATTTAATACAATTTTCTTTCTTTTTTTAATATTATTTTTTTATTTAAATTTAATTAAAATTTTAATTTTATTTTAAATAATAGCAACTATCAACTAAATATTCCAACAAGGTATTTTATTTTATTTTTATTCTTATTTATTTATTTTTATTTTTTTTAATTCTTTTTAAAAAAAAACAATTTTCCATTTCATTTTTATTTAATTTTTAATTTTATTTTACATAATGGCAACTATCAACTAAAGATTCCAGCAAGGTATTTTATTTTATTTTTATTCTTATTTATTTTTTATTTTATTTTATTTCTTTGTTTTTCTTTTCTTTTTAAAAGCATTTTTTTGCATTTAATTTTTATTTAATTTTTAATTTTATTTTACGTAATGGCAACTATCAACTAAATATTCCAGCAAGCATTTTTTTATTTATTTAATTTAATAAAATGTTTGTTTTATTTTATTTTATTTTTAATTTTACTTTACATAATGGAAGCTATCAACTAAATATTCAACCAAGGAACTTTATTTAATTAAATTTTTAATTACTTTAATTAAATTTTTTATTTAAATTTTAACTTTAATGTAATTTAATCTAATTTTTATTTTATTTTACACTGTGGCAACTATCAACTAAATATTCCAGCAAGGTATTTTATTTTATTTTTTAATTTAATTTAATTTAATAAAATGTTTATTTTATTTTTAATTTTACGTTACATAATGGCAGCTATCAACTAAATATTCCAGCTAGGAACTTTATTTAATAAAATTTTTATTTACTTTTATTTTATTTTATTTTTAATTAAAATTTTAACTTTAATGTAATTTAATTTAATTTTTATTTTACATAATGGCAAGTATCAACTACATATTCCTGCAAGGTATTTTATTTTATTTATTTTTTTTCATTTAAATTAATAAAAGGTTTATTTAATTTTATTTTATTTTAAATTTTATTTTACATAATGCAACTATCAACTAAATATTCCAGCAAGGCATTTTATTGAATTTTATTTTATCTTATTATTTTTTAAATTAATTAAATATAATTTTATTTAAATTTTAACTTTTACTTTTAATTCTGATCAAGGTTCTTTTTCCCCCCAAATTATTTATTTTATTTATTATTTTAATGTGAGAATCTACTTTATTTTATTAATTTAAAAAAAAAAATTTTTCATAATTTTTTAATCTACTTTTATGTTACTCTTTAAGTTTATACATGTAAATGTCAATGGAATAAATTAACATTTTTATTAATGTTATTTGTTACATTTATGGTCAGAGGCAATTTGGTATCTGGATTAAATTTAATGTACAAAAGAGATTTTATATAAATAGAAAACATTAAATGCAAGTAAAGCATCCTGCATAATGTTTTAGTAACTCTTGTGGAAGTCAATGTCAAATTACAGGTGACATAATTGTTGAACAGCATAACATATATTTATGTAAGTGATCAGCTAATATTTGTTGAATTTTAAATAACTAAATCTTGCTGAAAATATAATTTCACTCAATTTTAAATTAAATAAATGGAGAAAAAAACAATCGCTGATTTAGCTGAAAAGAAAATCAATGATTTAAAATATGAGTTTAACTCACATTTTACTTGAAATGTTGGTTGAAACAACTCATTTGTATTGTTTTGAAGGAAGGATTAAATAGTGTAGTGGTTTGAATAAAAGTGGAGTAACATTTTAAAGATATAAGTGTAATTATTTCACGCCAAAAATGATTCTTTATGCATGTAGATATTGGTTATAAATGAGTGTTTGTGTCATCTGTCTGTGATCCTGACGCCTGAATGTGCTCTTTAAAATGCCTGAAGTGTGATTTATTATGCCGTGTGTCTGAATATATGTCAGATTATCACATTATTCTCCATTATTTGCTCCTCATTTGATCAATAACTGCTAGTGTGATTGCAGAATCTGAGCACAGATGTCTCTCATAATAAAACCCTGTTTAACGGCACAGTTTTAATTGCAGAAAGCAAGCGAGTGAGTTTTGTGATTACAGCACAATGTGTAATGAGCCTAATTGACAATGTAGGCGTCTGTTAAAACACCATTGAAAAAAGATAAAGTGGCATTTTCACATGTTCTTGTGAACGACTCGCTAGACGAATTTTTGTTGTGTGATATATTGTTACAGAAATGGTTGCGATTTAAGCAATTATTAGAAGCAGATCAGAATCAGACAGAGCTTTATTGCCAGGTGTGTTCACACATACGAGAAATTTGTTTTGGTGACAGAGCTTCTACAGTGCAACAGTATTACAGAGACAGGACTAAAAAAACAGATAATAAATATATTTTAAATTGTTATTATTATTGTCAATTTGAGATCATTTTATGCCACTGATTATATAACGACATACAACAGCATAATAATGAAAATTGCAATGAACCCAATCAAGGTACAAAGAGTTTAATTCTTAAGGTTAATTAGATCCTGTAATTTGATGTTAAATAAAGTAAATGTCTTGTGTATCCTATTAAGTAAATGTCTGATTATTAACTTAAGTAGAATGCAGGGCTTAAAGTATTCCAGCACCGTGCCAGATCTCCGGCGTGTGGTCGTGAGGGAAAAAATAATAATATTTTAGAGCATGCAGTTTAATTAGGAAGGCTCAAAATAATTGATTAACTATTAACCGGTATTAATGGTATCAGTTAAACGATTAAAATATATTATTTTATATATTTTTTAAAGCTCGGCTGCATAAGGGGCTGATCACAGCGAACGCGCTTTAAGCGTTGAGAGGGGCATCTGTTGAACTGTTTACTAACGGCCACGAGTGTTTTTTTAATTTATTTTTATTTTAACCCTTGAGAATGTAAATGTCATTGTAAAATGACTGTAACATTTTTGTGAATATATATATATATATATATATATATATATATATATATATATATATATATATATATATATATATATATATATATTGCCACACAACAAATTGTGACCGTGTTGCACGTTATAGTCAATATATTGGTTATTATGACAGGCCTTCATATAGCTTCATATATATAATAAATGAAGTTATTTTCATTTACTCTCCCTCCATTTGTTGCAATCTATGAGTTTTACAAAGATATTTTGAAGAATATTGGAAACTTGTAACGATTTACTTCCATTGTGGGTAAAATAATATGGGAAGTCAATGGCTAATGATTTCCAACATTCTTTAAAATGTTAATTTGTTTTCAACAGAAGAGAGAATCTCAAGGGTTTGTTTACATGACAGCCACAAAATTATTATTTTTTTGAGTTATTTATGTTTGTTTACATGGTAATTTGCCAACTGAAAAAAACTACCTTCAAAGTGCTCATTTTATGATGATGATGATTATTATTATTAAGGGTAAGGTTTATTTTATTATTATTATTATTATTATTATTATTATTAAAATTATTTTTTTAGTTTTATTTTGTATGCACCAAATACGGTAATTTTAGAAGACTGTGACCGCATGCGAATACTTGGTATGAGTTTGGTATGTAGATGTGCAGTACATGTTGTTTTTTACACTGCAAATAAACAGCAATATATATAATCAACATATATAATCGTCATTTTCCTACAGGTACTGTTTACCAGCAAGGTAGAAGTGCTGTCTAGGGATGCATTTTGTACTGTATCAGTGGCCATATCAATATCCACCAGTAAATGCTATTCATAATATATTCAATAATGGTCATATCGGTTTAAACAAAAAAAATAATGCATTATTTTTGCAGTTTGAACCACTTCACATGCTTATCAGAAAATGTATATTTATATTTATTGTCACACACACATATATATATTGGCCACAAATTTAAAGAGTTATTGGTTATCGATATCAGCCACAATTTCTATATTGGTGCATCTCTAGCGCCTGCTACTGACCTGCCAAACATAAAATAGTTTTTTTTAAGTAGTTTTTACAGATATATGTTGATGCGGTTGCATTTTGAAAACATTCTTGTGTATACAGTCTGAATTATTAGCCCTCCTGATTTATTAGCCCCCCCTCTATATTTTCCCCAATTTCTGATTAACGTAGAGCAGATTTTTCTAAATAAACACATTAATAAATATAGTTTTAATATTTGAAAAATTCACAAGAGGGCGAATCATTCTGACTTCAACTGCACATGATGACAGAGTGTTTATTTTTGGGTGTACTGTCCCTTTAAATCCCCCTCTGTCGACTGTAAGCTGAATTCGCTCTGTCATCTCTTGAGAATGAACCTGTTGTTAGAAAGTTTCTGCTGTGCTTTAAAATGGCTTTGCAGAAACGCTGAGCTCGCAGTTCGCTCTCAATCCTCAGTTATGGAGGAGATTCGACTGAACTCCAGCCTTTGATGAGAAGGTTAGGCTGTGTATAATACATGTTAAGGCAGAAAATATTGACTTTCAGATTCCAGCAGAAAGGGAAAACACATTCGCTGTGTGGCCAGATGAGCGGTTTACTTCTTTCAAACACATTACTTTTAGGAAAAAAATCGATTTCACAGCCTCTGGTCGTCTAAGTCGAGGGGGTTGAGGAGGAAAAGACAGACGGTTAAAGCTGAAATACTGAAATACACCACAGTCTCGACTGTCTTAAAGGGACAGTTCACTTTCTCTCACTTTTACAGTTTTCTTTTTTATTTTCATTCATTTTCCTTCAGCTTAGTCTCTGATTTATCAGGGGTCACCACAGGGGAATGAACCGCCAACTATTCCAGCATATGTTTTACGCAGCGGATTCCCTTCCAGCTGCAACCCAGTACTGGGAAACACCCATACACTACGGCCAGTTTAGTTCATCAATTCCCCTATAGCGCATGTGTTTGGACTGTGGGGGAAACCGGAGCATCCGGAGGAAACCCACGCCAACATGGGCAGAACATGCAAACTCCACACAGAAACACCAACTGACCCAGCCGGGACTTGAACTAGCGACCTTCCTGCTGTGAGGCCACAGTGCTAACCACTGAGCCACTGTGCCGCCACTTTATTATCATTGTTTATTTTAGTTAATACAGCATGCTGTCATCCTCAACTTTCAGGTTTCAGTACTGACCTCTTTATATGCTTAATTTGTCATAGTTACTGTGCACTTCATATTTTGGTCATTGTACAATATGTGGGTTATAGTGGGGTCTGTTTATTAGGGTTTTTAAAATCAATTTTGCACTGTATATATATATTATATAGTATTATAATTTACCATTTGCATGTGTTTTTAATTTGTGTAATTGTATAATGATTTTAAAAGCATCATGCATAAGAAATTGTACCACTTGTGACTTTAACTACGATTAATTTTATTAAATTATTTTTATTTTTATCATTCAGTTACTGTTAATGCACATCATATATTGCTTGTTGTACATAATATGGGTTATAGTGGGTCTATTTATTAGGGTTGTTTTAATCAATTTTGTACTATACTGTATTTATATTTTTTTTTTTTGGACTTAGGCTGCACAATATATATTGTTTCAGAATCGATATTACATTGTGATCATTCGCAATAGTCACATTGCAGGATCTGCAATGTTGAGTTCATATTGCAATTTATCATTTGCATGTGTTTTTAATGCCTGTAATTGTATAATGGCTTTAAAAGCATAAGAAATTGTACCACGTGTGACCATAACTATGATTAATTTTATTGTATTATTTTTATCATTCAGTTACTGCTCTTGAATACTGTTCAAGTACATGAATAAAGCAGTTTATTTTATTTTTGTATCTTTTTCTTGGTTGTATTTATAGATTGTTATGCATGAAAATACTCACAACATATGCAAATACAGAAATGCACTCCAAATAGCACAGACAAAAAGTGTGTCGGGGGACCCCAAACATTTTATAGATTGTTTATTATAGTTTATGGAGATGCACTCCCACTGCAGAATCATCCCAATCAATCTTAGGGTGCTTTCACACCTAGACTTTTGTTCCGGAACCTGGTGCGTTTGCCCAGTTAGCGCGGTTCGTTTGGCATATGTGAACAGGGCAATCGCGCTCGGATCCGCGCCAAAGCAATCGCTCATTGAGGTGGTCACGGCTCAATTGAAACGAACTCTGGAGCGGATCGATTGTGGTGAGAAAGCGATACGATCCGAGCCCGGCTATATCACAGTGTTTTATGGATATGTAATAGGCATACGGCTAAAGAGAGAGTTATGAGTAGGGCGGGAGGTCATTCCAGACATCCCAAGTCTCCCGGAAGTTCCGGGAGTCTCCCGCAAATGCACAGAGACTCCCGGATGCCCGCAAACGAGTGATAATCTCCCGGAAATCGCGCGTCTCCCTCCCGGTCCTCAAATACGTCGCTCACCCTTCTCATCACCCCTCCCCACCGCATCCCTCCTCGCTCTTCAGACATGTCGTGCACACCCTGTCAAACACCACCAAACCACCCCTGACAGCTGAGCGGGACTCTGCAAAATAAACCGTGAAACTCTGACCAATGTGAGGAGAGTTTACTCACACGTGACTTGTTTTAGCTATTTTGGTCCGTTTAGAAACTTTGCCGTGTGAAAGCGAACCGCACCAAGAACAAAGAGCAACAATGTAACAATTTTAATCCCTGTTTCGGAACAAATGAATCGATTCACAGGTGTGAAAGCACCCTAACATTATGCATTCTTTCCCAACAGAGATATAAAGTCATCTAGTAATGGGCGATATAAACGATATGCGATATAAACGATACAAAATTGGCCTACGATAGAGATTCTAATTCTATTGCACTATCGCGATAATGCATGTTTAATGACGCAATCTACCCGCGAAATTAAGAGCAACGTGCTGCAGCCGGCTGCAACGCATCATCTTAAATAAACATGGACAGGGCTCGACAGTGCGACCATTTCGCTCGCATTTGCGACAAAAAATAGATAAAATTCTTTTTTAATAAGCTCGATTGATAACTTAATTCACTCGGCCACGGTAAAACAACATGCTCTTCACACTAACTTATGGTGTATTACGTTGGAAATCTATTGTGACTGTAGCACATGCTGACGCTCTCAACAACAGCACTAAGCAACGCATGGCACCGAATGGCGGCGTGTCGCACAACTTGCGAGCCTCATGCATGGCATATCGTGGCTTGTCTAGTGAACATCAGCGCTTCCCACACAGATTTTACCTGGGCGGCCGATATATTATTGGGGCAGCCCTGTTCTGTGTTCGCGAGAAACTGAGAACACTGCCACAGACTCACATGCTCTGCATGCAGACCCACAGAGACGCGCTGTATACAGAACTGTTGTCCTGACTTTGGTAGCAGCTTTGAGAAGAGCACGAAGACTAAATAGACTGATCCAGCTCATTATTCGGGGTGACAATACATTCTCTTTTCCCCGGACATGTCCGAGAATCTGCTTTCGCTTTCGATATTAATTGTATTCATTTTTGCATTACTTTATAAGCAAACTTTGTCTGGTGCGTCTCAATCTCTCAGCAGCACCAACACTACAGCAGACAGAGAGAGAGTAAGGGAGAGAGAGAGAAAGAGCAGATCAAGACACCAGTTTTAATTTCATTAGGAGAACAAAATGTTGAAAAATCGAATGCGTTACCTTAGGCTGCAGGTTAGAAATATGTTTTTATTTAAAGTATCTGCAATACATAATTTTATTTGACTAATTTAATACTGGAAGTAATTTCAGTACAGTGTAAGTTCCTTAACTAAAAAGACACCAGTTTATTTTGTTCTCTGCAACTTGGCATTTAGGAACCAAGGACTTAAAAGAAAAGTCTTTCTTTCTGAAAGGCACTACATTTAGTTTATTTATCTGCAACATTGTGTTGTTTAATTACAGTTTTGCTTTTGCACAATAAATGTTCTCAAAATGACATGCAACGTTTCTTTATTTCTTAAAAAAATAGCAGTTTGGCTTTCCTAAGGGTCTCTGTAACCTGTTCTGAAATGGTTCTATTATAATTTATATATCGCAATATATATCGTTATCGCAAGAGGCTGCAATGTATATCGCAATATGGATTTTAGGCCATATCGCCCATCCCTAAAGTCATCTGGTGAAATTATATTCATATCGCAATATATATCGCGAAAAAAAAATCACAATGCTAGATTTTTTCGATATCGTACAGCCCTAATTTGTACTGTTGATTTCTCTTATACTCTTGTTTATTTAACTGTCATAAAAATCTGATAAATAAATCTTGTTTATCAAAAAATGGACAGTTCACCTAAAATGAACATTTAATCACTGTTTAATTAATCACATTGACCTTTAGGATTTCTTTCTTCTGTTGAACACAAAAGGAGATATCTTGAAGAAAGTTGAAAACCTGTCATCATTGACTTTCATGTTAAAACGAATATTATGGAAGTCAATGGTTACAGGTTTCTTAGCTTTCTTCAAGATATCTCCTTTTGTGTTCAACAGATAACAAACAAGTTTGAAACAATTTAAGGACGAGTAAATGATGACAGATTTTTCAGTTTTGGGTGAACTGTCCCTTTAACCCCTGTGTTGTCTAATATTCCATATACACCTTTTGGCCTTCGGGCCAAAAATGAGCCGCCTTCACAAAAGCTCTCAATTAAAGCAGATCAATTTAATTTCAATCCTCAAATCTATTTAGCATGAAGAAATGAGCTGATCTTCATCACGCACTCTGTGAATGTTTGCGTTTTCCCTCATCACTGTGCAGTATTTCAGCAGTGTTCACTCAGTGGACAACACTCGTGTATCACTACAGTAAAGCGGGGATTTTATAATGCTAAAAGCACCTGCAGAAGTGTAAAAGTTTTTATGCAAAAAAGTCAAAGCAGCAGATTCTTGTTGTGTGTGTGTGTGTGTGTGTGTGTGTGTGCCAGTAGTATTTGTGGCGTTATTGTGGTGTTTTATCAGCCTGATCTTACGAGGAAACAACTATTTTGTTTTGTCAGTTTAGTGGCTACTTCGTACAAATTCTTACTAGTTTAGTCTTATGAAAATGATTTTAAAAAGCGTGGAAGTGTTTAGGGGTGCTAAAACCAACCTTCATTGTGGGGGATAAACAAATCAAACTAAATTGTACAAATAAGATCATACGATTAGCCAATAAATCAGAAAGTTTAGTGACGAATTGTAGTGAGATTGTGTTGGTTTATAGCTAGCGGGTCAAAATAGTTTCATCCTACTGTAAATGTGTTCAGCCTTAATGAAAGTATGTAAATAGAAAAAGTTTTCTAAGGTTGGGGTCATTTTTGCAAAAGTCTTCAAATGTCAAGATAAAATAAATGTTTAGGTTTTGTTTCTGCTGTTAAAATGGTGCACAGATCTTTTCATCTTTTCTCTTCAGGTCTACAATCTCTTTATTGACTTGTAAGTCAACAGGAGGATTAATGTCGATTTTTCTGAACTTTTCTATTTGCAGATATCAGTGTCTGCGGCCAAATCTCCCTCCTCAACAGATGACCTGTACCTGGAGGAGGCCGGATCTGGAGGATACCCTGAAGATGATGATGATTTCAGCTCCGGATCGGGATCAGGTGAGCGACTCCATCATACTAGCTGCGTCCCAAATGGCACACTATGCACTTATGCACTTGTACATTCAACCGTATAGTATATACAGTTGAAGTCAGATTTATTAGCCACCCTTTGAATTTTTTTTTCTTTTTTAATATTTCCCAAATTATGTTTAACAGAGCAAAGAAATTTTCACAGTATGTCAGATAATATTTTTTCTTCTGGAGAAAGTCTTACTTGTTTTATTTTGCCTAGAATAAAAGCAGTTTTAAATTTTTTAAACACCATTTTAAGGACAATATTATTAGCCCCTTTAAGCTAACTTTTTTTTCGATAGTCTACAGAACAAACCATCATTATACAATAACTTGCCTAATTACCCTAACCTGCCTAGTTACCCTAATTAACCTAGTTAAGCCTTTAAATGTCACTTTAAGATGTGTAGAAGTGTCTTGAAGAATATCTAGTCTAATATTATTTACTGTCATCATGGTAAAGATAAAATAAATCAGTTATTAGAGTTGAGTTATTAAAACTATTATGATTAGAAATGTTGAAAAAATCTGCTCTCCGTTAAACAGAAATTGGGGAAAAAAATAAACAGGGGGGCTAATAAATCAGGGGGGCTAATAATTCTGACTTCAACTGTATATGTAATGTCGTCCCAAATGGTACACTAACGTTTTTTTTTTTTTTTTACTAAGCGGAAATTCAAACCATTTCCCAGATGACGTTTGACGCTTGCCAGCTTAGTAAACTAATGACCAAACTACCAAATAGTACCTGCCATGTGTATATCCCCAATTACCGCCGCTGTCGCCACTGGCTTGCATGGTTCGGGATCTGTAGAGCTGCGCATTGATGGATTTGCTCTTCAGTGTTTGGACTCTCAGTAGTGATTATTAACCCACACTGAAAGCTGAACTGACACTGTTTTAATTCACTATAATCTTCTATGTGAAGCTGCTTTGACACAATCTACATTGTAAAAGCGCTATAGAAATAAAGGTGAATTGAATTACCATCGGGAGGCGCTATAATCACTCTCATAGGAGAATACAGCTTTCACAATCCAAAATAAATAAAGCAATGCAACATCAGTGCCTGAGAGCTCCGCCCTCTTCCACTACGTGAGCAAAACAGCGACGTGCAGTACGTGAAGTGTCCAACATTACAAACTTAATTTTAACGGTTGAACAAGTGGGCATCATCTGGGTATTTAAAGTGCACTTATTTTTTTAGAATAAAGTGAATATTTCAGTGTGAATGCACTATTTACACTGTAAATGGCATAAAATAGTGCATAAGTATGTAATTTGGGACGCACAAACCAGCTTAGTTCAATTCAGCTTAATTTTAGTTCCTTTTATTAATGGTTTTATTAGTTTTAGTTTTTTTGTGAAACATTTCTATTTAAGGGAACCTATTATGTCTCTTTTGACAAGATGTAAAATGCGTCTCTGCTGTCTCTAGAGAGTGTGTGTGTGAAGTTTCAGCTCAAAATAGCACACTAATAATGTTTTCTAGCTCTCTGAAACTGACCCCTTTAGGCTTTGATCCTATTTGTGGAGTTTTGGTGACTGTCACTTTAAATTCAAATGAGATTGTGCTCTCAGCCCTATTTGGAAAAGAGGGCGGAGCTACAAATTCCAGCATAGTGGCAGATTCAAAAACATCATATGCTAATGAGGGAGAGATGATCACTAGTGAGCGGGGCATTCCCGCTCTGATGACACGTACAAAGGGAGAATGTCAATCAAAGTGTTTCTGCAGACTGTTTATATCAAGTCTGATTAGAACAAATACAATTAATAAACTTTTACTGTTAGAAGCTGATTATATTCACACACTGCTGTCACCCATTATAAAAGAGATTTTTGCATAATAGATGCCTTAAATGTTTTTATTTATGTAGTTTTAGTAATCATAGATTATCAGAATTCAATTTTAAAGTAGTATCGAAATAAAAACTCATTTTAAAATGCAAAACTACAATAACCTTAAACTGGAAAAGCGTGAATTTACGGATATTTATTGACATATAACGCATTAAAAATGCCATTTGAATGAAACAAATATGCTCCCATCAAACTGAAATCATGGAGGAATATAGGAATATCCTGTAGACAGTGGTGGATTTGGGCATTGGCAATGTAGGCGGTCGCCCAGGGCAGCATCTTGCTAGGGGCGGCATAGAGACACCCCCCCTCCTTCATTTTCACCTGCGACAACACATCCCCCTCCCTTTCACTGCTCAGGACAACCCCCACCCCACCGCCGCCCGCTCTATCATCACTATCATCTGCACAAGGCGGCACGAACACTGAGAGGGCGGCACGAGCGTTCTTTGCCTAGAGGTCCAGTTAAGCTTACGCTGTCACTGCCTGTAGAGTCCACTTTGCAGGACACTTGTTGTTGAATTAAAGTAAAGGATAGAAAAGAGGAGAAAAGAGGAACTTTTGAAATGAATATAAGAAGCAATGTGAATAAGAAGCACTGATACATGCAAACTAGACAACAGCGATGCATCATGGACTTATTTTTATTAAATTGTCTAACAAGATTTTCTAGAGTTTATTATGATTATTGATATTAATGATGATTATTCATATGCATCCACTAAGGCCGAGTTCAGACTATATGATTTTCAAAGTAGTCGTGTCACAGATGTTTTCACACTGCATGACTATCTGGGCTAGCGTTTTGTCGCTGCTTTGTTTACACTGCAAGATGGATCGGCAACGGGGGCATACCTGCCAACACTCCCATTTTACCCGGGAGTCACCCGTATTTCAGACCAGTCTCCCGTATTGTTCTGTCTCCCGGTAAACTCCCGGAATTCCCCCGCCCCCCGCTCCTTAGCATTTTGGTACAGTCCGGGCTGAAACTTGGTGCTTGTGCTCTTCCGGTCGCGCGCTACAGTTCGCGCGCCCCCATCTCCCCAAACCTCTCACCCCTCCCGCTCCCCGCTCTTCAGTTTGCCCCAGTGTTGCCAACTTTGCGACAAATTTTTTAAAAAGCGACTAGCGACAAATCTAGCGACTTTTTTGTGTGTTTCTGGCGATTTTTATAGACTGTCGTTTGTCCATTACTGTACCGTCCCTACTCTCCTGTGAGTGTTTTATAACGGACGCGCGCCCATACAGGAGGATCTAGTAAGGCTCAACGGTGTTTCTGTCATAGAATATAAAATAAACTTGCATATGAGCTTCAGACGCGCTCTGGCTAAGCTGTTCACTGTTACTGTCAGCGATCTCCCAATAACATCCAGCTGCAAACTCAACCACCATCAGACCGACGCGTTTCAACAGATTTAGGCTGTTTTATTAAAATTATATATATATATTTTTTTTTAAATGCCGATAATAGAAAATAAAAGAAGCACAACAAATGTACACTACAGGGAGTGCAGAATTATTAGGAAAATGAGTATTTTGAGCACATCATCCTCTTTATGCATGTTGTCTTACTCCAAGCTGTATAGGCTCGAAAGCCTACTACCAATTAAGCATATTAGGTGATGTGCATCTCTGTAATGAGAAGGGGTGTGGTCTAATGACATCAACACCCTATATCAGGTGTGCATAATTATTAGGCAACTTCCTTTCCTTTGGCAAAATGGGTCAAAAGAAGGACTTGACAGGCTCCGAAAAGTCAAAAATAGTGAGATATCTTGCAGAGGGATGCAGCACTCTTAAAATTGCCAAGCTTCTGAAGCGTGATCATCCAACAATCAAGCGTTTCATTTAAAATAGTCAACAGGGTCGCAAGAAGCGTGTGGAAAAACCAAGGCGCAAAATAAACTGCCCATGAACTGAGAAAAGTCAAGCGTGCAGCTGCCAAATGCCACTTGCCACCAGTTTTGCCATATTTCAGAGCTGCAACATCACTGGAGTGCCCAAAAGCACAAGGTGTGCAATACTCAGAGACATGGCCAAGGTAAGAAAGGCTGAAAAACGACCACCACTGAACAAAACACACAAGCTGAAACGTCAAGACTGGGCCAAGAAATATCTCAAGACTGATTTTTCTAAGGTTTTATGGACTGATGAAATGAGAGTGAGTCTTGATGGGCCCGTGGCTGGATCGGTAAAGGGCAGAGAGCTCCAGTCCGACTCAGACGCCAGCAAGGTGGAGGTGGAGTACTGGTTTGGGCTGGTATCATCAAAGATGAGTTTGTGGGGTGGCAAGAAAGGGTCTAAAAGAAGAAAAACTAATGACATGGCCTCCTTGTTCACCTGAGCTGAACCCCATAGAGAACCTGTGGTCCATCATCAAATGTGAGATTTACAAGGAGGGAAAACAGTACACCTCTCTGAACAGTGTCTGGGAGGCTGTGGTTGCTGCTGCACGCAATGTTGATGGTGAACAGATCAAAACACTGACAGAATCCATGGATGGCAGGCTTTTGAGTGTCCTTGCAAAGAAAGGTGGCTATATTGGTCACTGATTTGTTTTTGTTTTGTTTTTGAATGTCAGAAATGTATATTTGTGAATGTTGAGATGTTATATTGGTTTCACTGGTGAAAATAAATCATTGAAATGGGGATACATTTGTTTTTTGTTAAGTTGCCTAATAATTCTGCACAGTAATAGTCACCTGCACACACAGATATCCTCCTAAAATAGCTCAAACTAAAAACAAACTAAAAACTACTTCCAAAAATATTCAGCTTTGATATTAAGGAGTTTTTTGGGTTCATTGAGAACATGGTTGTTGTTCAATAATAAAATTAATCCTCAAAAATACAACTTGCCTAATAATTCTGCACTCCATGTAAATATTAATAAAGGTTTAAATGAACATTTCATACAAACATTTTAGAGAAAATCTCTAATATGCATAATCTCCTCATATAGATTACTCAAAAAACAAAATACGTCAGCTTTCACCGCTGCAGAGCAAAGGGAATAAAAATTATAGAAATGCATGAGTGGATCAAACATGAAGACAGTAAACAAATGCGTGTGGCAATATCTGGATTACTTCTGCTCTTGAAGCCATCCTGGGTACTTTATAAGCATATAGTATATTTATAATGCAATGCTAATTGATCAAGCCTTAATCACTGTATTGAACATTATAAAATAGTATGATTTCTTCTTCATTCTGTGATTTTAAACCATGCATTTATAGCGTTTAAATGTCTAAAACTAGGGTATTTTTTTGTTTATTTTAGTTTTAGTTGGATCAGAGAAATAGCTAATGCATGTGTGTGTGTGTGTTTGTGTTTCAGGAGCTGGAGAGGTTATTGAAGATCCCATCACAGTAAACACACTGTTCATCGTGCCTAAAGTAGAGCCCACGCAGGACTCCACCAAAGACTTCACACCGAAAGTGGAAACAGTGACGTCACAAGACGCCCCCAAAGACTCAAAGAAAACTAGGATAGAGGTGAGCCGTCAGATTCTGAGCCAAACACACGTCGTCATGTTTAAGTAAAACATCAACATCGAAGATATCTCTAATCTGGAGATGTTTACTGGTGAGGGTGGGATCAATCTGTCAATCATATGAGATTAGCCAATGAAGTGCATTGGTGCCGCCCGCTTAGTTTAAATACAGTTTAAATCTAGAGATGTGTTCTGGTATGGGCGGGATCAACTTGTCAATCAAATGATATCTTACAATGGAGTGCATTGGTGCCACCCACTTTAAATACAGTTTAAATGTCAACGTTTACTGGTGAGGGCGGGGTCAACCTGTCAATCAAATGAGATCCACTAATGGAGGGCATTGGTGCCACCCACTTATAGTTTAAATCTGGAGATGTTTACTGGTGAGTGCGGGATCAACCTGTCAATCAAATGAGTTCCACCAATGGAGTGCGTTGGTGCCACCCACTTAGTTTAAATACATTTTAAATCTGAAGACGTTTACTGGTGAGGTCAACCTGTCAGTCAAATGAGATTCACTAATGGAGTGCGTTGGTGCCACCCAGTTTAAATCTGGAGATGTTTACTGGTGAGGGCGGGATCAACCTGTTAGTCAAATGAGATTCACCAATGGAGTGCGTTGGTGCCACCCAGTTTAAATCTGGAGATGTTTACTGGTGAGGGCGGGATCAATCTGTCAATCAAATTAAATCCACCTATGGAGTGCATTGGTGCCACCCACTTAGTTTAAATATATTTTAAATCTGGAGATGTTTACTGGTGAGGGCGGGATCAACCTGTCAATCAAATGAGATCCACCAATGGAGTGCATTGGTGCCACCTACTTAATTTAAATACAGTAACACTGTGTTAAATCTCTGAAAAAGTGTGTTTTTCGTTTGTTCAGGTTCTGGTTCCTGTCACAGAAGACTCTCGCAGAAACCCCGTCACCAGCACCACCAGCATCCCTCGACCTCCCATGGATCCTCAAGACGTCCAGTCAGAAAATCTCTTCCAGAGGACAGAAGTTCTGGCAGGTCTGTATACGGTCACTTCTACATGTGCTATTAATCATGTATAATATACAGGGTTCATATAAGTTCATGCAAGTGTTCAACAAAGTAATTAATTTGCACTCTCTGAGATTTCAATAGTAGAAAATCCTTGAAAACAGCCATGTGCATGAAGAGGTACTTAAAAGCGAAACTGCAAAAATAACTCTGAAGTAGTTCATATATTTGTGTATATATAAAATAAATAAATAAGGAATGTTTTTACTCAGAACGAAGGCTGAGGTCTGTGCTCCTTGCTATTTATTAACTTAACAAATATAAATATATTATTTTTTCAGTAGATGAGATCTCTGATTGACCTTAAAAACTATAAAATTGTGCTTGAAATGTCCTTGAAAGTCTTGGATTTAATTATATATTATGTATTCTAACTCTAAACATATTAAAAGGCGTGAAGTCAAAGAGAGAGAAAGAAGAGAATAAAAATAAAAATATATTTTATAACTTCAATAATTTTTGTAAACTGTGTAGTGTACACTTCTATTCAAAAGTTTGGGATCGGTAGCTATTTTTAAAGGTCATTCTGCATACTGTACAAATTGTAATATAGCAAGTTATTAATGCAATATAATCTTTTTTGAATAATCATTTTTTTCTAACTGCAAAAGATATATGCAAAAGAAAAGATATATATATATATATATATATATATATATAGATATATATATATATATATATATATATATATATATATATATATATATATATATATATATATATATATATATATATATATAGATATATAGATAGATAGCACTCAGCATGAATGGGTACACCCCTTTTAAAAATGGATTTTATATATTTTTCAGTGAATATAGCCCACCATTTTTGGTGCTATTAAACAAAATAATTTTATTAAAAGTTATATTCATTAAAATAAGAATTTGGTCACCGAACATCTTTAGGAAAAGAAAGAAAATACATTTAAATTAAAATGAGTTAAAAAAAAATTGCAAAATAAAAAACTTAAACTGTATTTAATATTATTATATTTTTTAATGTTTTTCCTGTTTATTAAATTAATTTAATATTTTTCCCCAACATATTAATCTGGGTGTGTTAATTTTTCAACTGACTTTTAGTTTTTCTTGTTTTGTTAGACAAGTAGGTCAGTTTTGTCTTCGGTACTGACTTATCTAATGTAAATATATATATAGGAAGCAACACTACATATATATATACTTACCGGCCACTTTATTAGGTACACCTTACTGGTACCGGGTTGGACCCCTTTTGCCTTCAGAACTGCCTTAATCCTTCATGGCATAGTCAACAAGGTACTGGAAATATTCAGAGATTTTGCTTCATATTGACTTGATGGCATCACGCAGTCGCTGCAGATTTGTCACCGCCTGGAATTTCCCATTCCACCACGTCCCAAAGGTCTCTATTGGATTGAGATCTGGTGACTGTGGAGGCCATTTGAGTACAGTGAACTCATCGTCATGTTCAAGAAACCAGTCTGAGATTATTCACGCTTTATGACATGGTGCGTTATCCTGCTGGAAGTAGCCACCAGCCTGAACCGTTGATACAAGGCAGGATGGATCCATGCTTTGATGTTGACCCGACCATCCGAATGTGGCAGCAGAAATGGAGACTCATCAGACCAGGCAACGTTTCTCCAATCTTCTCTTGTCCAGTTTTGGTGAACCTGTGTGAATTGTAGCCTCAGTTTCCTGTTCTTAGCTGACAGGAGTGGCACCCGGTGTGGTCTTCTGCTGCTGTAGCCCATCTGCCTCAAGGTTGGACGTGTTGTGTGTTCAGAGATGCTCTTCTGCAGACCTCGGTTGTAACGAGTGCTTATTTGAGTTACTGTTGCCTTTCTATCAGCTGGAACCAGTCTGGCCATTCTCCTCTGACCTCTGGCATCAACAAGGCATTTGCGCCCACAGAACTGCCGCTCACTGGATATTTCCTCTTTATCAGACCATTCTCTGTAAACCCTAGAGATGGTTGTGCGTGAAAATCCCAGTAGATCAGCAGTTTCTGAAATACTCAGAGCAGCTCGTCTGGCACCAACCATGCCACGCTCAAAGTCACTTAAATCCCCTTTCTTTCCCATTCTGATGCTCGCTTTGAACTGCAGCAGATCGTCTTGACCATGTCTACATGCCTAAATGCATTGAGTTGCTGCCATGTGATTGGCTGATTGGATATGCGTTAACAAGCAGTTGGACAGGTGTACCTAATAAAGTGGCCGGTGAATATATATATATATATATATATATATAGGAAGCAACACTAGTAACTACTAGTATAATAGTAGTATAATTGTAACACTATATATACACTAGTAAAATCATTATATATATTTTACTAGTGTTCATGGAGTGTGCTTGAGGAAATGTTCTCTTTGATTTGGGTCTTGTGTATAATTGACGGTTCTGCGCTCGCTGTGCTTTTTCTTAAACTGGATGTGCGTCTCTCTCCGGGAGCTGTAAGAGTTCACAGCACGTTTGAGCCAAACCGCCCACTTAATCTTTTGTCTTAGGAGAGCACAGAGAGCCTGTAATTCACTCAAAATAACAAATCAATATCTTCATGCACAAAGGTCAATTCTGTAATTTAAGCACACTTGGCTGTAATGTCCTGTGGAATAATGACAGAAGAGCAGTATAATGTGGAGACTCTGGATCTCTGGGCCCTCCAGCGGTGTTTAATTATCTGATTACTGGACATAATCCGAGTCTGCTTGTTGAGCCAGATCACGCTTCAGTCACGTAGACAGACAGGAATGACCCTTTGCAAAAATTCAGCAGAAGCATCAAAAGTGTACACGAGGGCTGTCAATCCATTACAATATTTAATCGTGATTAATTGCACATTTAATCTGTTCTAAATGTGTGACCTTTTCTGCCCCTTTATACAAGATGCGTCTCTAAAATGCATCTCTAGAGTGTGTGTGTGTGAAGTTTCAGCTCAAAATAGCACACTAATAATGTTTCCTGACTCTCTGAAACTGACCCTGTTAGGCTTTGATCCGAATTGTGGTGTATTTTGGTGACTGTCACTTTAAATTCTAATGAGATTGTGCTCTTTTTAGAAGAGGGCGGGGCTACAAATGCCTGTGTGTCAGCATAGTGGCAGATCGAAAACAGAACTAGTGTTATCTGTGTGAAAATGTGAACAGAAATATCTCAGAAGACATGTCTCTGTGGCGCAGTGGGTAGCGCTGTCGCCTCACAGCATGAAGGTCGCTAGTTCGAGCCTCGGCTGGGTCAGTTGACGTTTCTGTGTGGAGTTTGCATGTTCTCCCCGTCTTGGCGTGGGTTTCCTCCGGGTACTCCAGTTTCCCCCACAAGTCCAAACACAGTGTTAGGTTGCAGCTGGAAGGGCATCCGCTGCGTAAAACATGTGCTGGATAAGTTGGCGGTTCATTCCGCTGTGGCGACCCCAGATTAATGAAGGCACTAAGCCGAAAAGAAAATGAATGAATGATAATTAGCCACAAAACTGGAACAGGTGCCATTTTTAAAACAAACAAAAAAACAAAACAATTCAATCACTTAATGACCAAAAAACATCCTGTAATTCAAAAATATAATTATTGTGAGAGTATGACTTTTAATTTGCCACAATGGGCACAAATGCCGTTTTTAAATTAAATTAAATACTTTGACTTTTAATTTTCCAAAAAAAGTCGTACAGATGCCATTCTTAAAACAAACAAACAAACAAACAAAAAACGTAATAATTAAAAAATCGCTTAATAATTCAGTGTTTCCTCTAGGATTTTTTCCAGCTGTGGCGGCAGGACTTTTACACGCATGCACCAACTACCTGGGTGTTATTTCAATGACACATGTTGTGAGCGCATTTATGTAATACGAGCATGCAAATCTCTGCTTGCGCGCTGATTTCCTCTGTTCATGCACAACTTCACACCCTGAAATATACGCTGCTCAAGTGCGATTTAGTGCGTTTATGTGACGAGTACATCTCCAACATTTATTAGATTTGCTAGGAATATTTATGAATGTCTCCGATAGACCTACAGAGCGGCATTAATGCGTCCTGAAGTAAAGTGAAACAGCTGAAGTAGCTGAACAGTCCTGAAGTAAAGTGAAACCGCTATAAACTCCAGCCAGATAAAGTCATTGTAAGCAGAACCTAGTAATGGGCGATATAAACGATATGCGATATAAACAATACAAAATTGGCCTACGATAGAGATTTTAATTCTATTGCACTATCGCGATAATGCATGTTTGATGACGCAATCTACCCGCGAAGTTAAGAGCAAAGCCGGCCGCGTATCCAATCTAGACTTTACCCCATTCGGTGCCATGCATTGCTTAGCAACGTATACAAAACAATGTAAAGACCGCTTGACGTGAAAGTAAATAAAAATGCCGCTATATTAATGTGCATATCGCATTTCCGGCCAGCCGCGTATCCAATCTAGACTTTACCAACCGGACATGTCCGAGATTCTGCTTTTGCTTTCGATATTAATTGTATTCATTTTTGCATTACTTTATACGCAAACTTTGGCTGGTGCATCTCAATCTCTCAGCAGCATCAACACTGCAGCAGACAGAGGGAGAGGGAGAGGGAGAGAAAGAAAGCAGATTTGATCTGTCAGTGGTGCTCACTGAAAAGAAACAAACTTTTTTTTTTTTAAATTTGTTTGTTAAATAAGAATAAGAAATCAATAAGAAATTATTCTGTTGCTGAAGGTCATTAAAGTTATATAGAAAAGATGGTGTTACTTTGGGGCAGAAGGAAAGAATGAAGGAATTTTCTTTATTTAAAATAGCCATGCCTAATACTGGAAGTATAGCCCTAATTCACAGTGTCCGTTCCTTTATTAACAAGACACCAGTTTTAATTTCATTAGGAGATCAAAATGTTTAAAATCAAATGTGTTACCTTAGGCTGCTTGTTTGAAATTTGTTTTTATTTAAAGTATCTGCAATACACAATTTTATTTGACTAATTAAAACTGGAAGTAATTTCAGTACAGTGTAAGTTCCTTAACTAAACACCAGTTTTTTTTGTTCTCTGCAACTTGGCATTTAGGAACCAAGGACTTAAAAGAAAAGTCTTTCTTTCTAAAAGGCACTACATTTAGTTTATTTATCTGCAGCATTGTGTTGTTTAATTACAGTTTTGCTTTTGCACAATAAATGTTCTCAAAATAACATGCAACGTTTCTTTATTTCTTAAAAAAATAGCAGTTTGGCTTTCCTAAGGGTCTCTGTAACCTGTTCTGAAATGGTTCTATTATAATTTATATATCGCAATATATATCGTTATCGCAAGAGGCTGCAATGTATATCGCAATATGGATTTTAGGCCATATCGCCCATCCCTAGCAGAACCATAGACCTTTATCTATACAGTATAATTATGGAAACTCTGTTCATCTTAACTGAAAGCTACGCTGTGTTTGCTGGTCTCACGTCTCACGCACCTGTCAGTCAGTCAGCATGTCACCGTAGAGGGTTAAACAAATAACGCACAGCACTACTACGGTTAAAGAAAAGTGTTCGCTGTTATAATTCACTTACCTTTTATTACGTTTTGGTGCGATTATAACCTGCTATTAAAAACAACAACAACAATGACTGAATGTTTTGAATGGGAAGCCGTAATATAGCCGTGGCGGGATGAATTTTGGTGTGGCGCCCCGCCATGGAAGAATGAATGTAGCGGAAACCATGTAATTAACAAAAAAAGATGAGTTAACTCAAAAAAAAATTATTATATTGTGAAATTGGCGATGCAGTGGCGCAGTAGGTAGTGCTGTCGCCTCACAGCAAGAACGTCGCTGGGTCGCAGGTTCGAACCTCGGCTGGGCTGGGTCAGTTGGCGTTTCTGTGTGGAGTTTGCATGTTCTCCCTGCATTCGCGTGGGTTTCCTCCGGGTGCTCCGGTTTCCCCCACAGTCCAAAGACATGCAGTACAGGTGAATTGGGTAAGCTAAATTGTCCGTAGTGTATGTGTGTGAATGAGTGTGTGGATGTTCCCAGAGATAGGTTGCGGCTGGAAGGGCATCCGCCGCGTAAAATTGTGCTGGATAAGTTGGCGGTTCATTCCGCTGTGGCGACCCCGGATTATTAAAGGGACTAAGCCGACAAGAAAATTAATGAATGATATTGTAAAATTATGACTTTTAATTAGCCACAAAACAGCCATTTTATAACAAGTAAACAAAAAATTTAAAAGCTTAATAATTATGAAATAGCTGAATTAAAAAAACTGATCTATAACTCAAATTATATTACATTATGACATTGACTTTTAAGTTGCCACAGATGCCATTGGATTGTCAGAAATGTAGACTTTATAGATTGTTTTAATCTTTCAGGGAGTATATAATTATGAGAGCTGAATTTAAACTCAAAAATGTAATTATATTGTGATATTATGATGTATAATTTTGCCACAAAACTGGCACGGATGCCATTTTCAAAACTCTTTTATGAAATTTATAAAAACTCAATTATAAAATTGCTTATCGATTACCAAAAATAAAATCCTATAACTCAATAATAATAATTACATTGTGACATTATGAGTTTTAATTTGCACAAAACGTGCCATTTTTTAAAACAAACAATCAAGCAAACGTGGAATCATCAAAAAAGTGCACATTTGTAGAGGGGGTCAATACTTGTGACTATGGATGTCCTGATCAGGTTTTTTTGCCCTCGAGTTCGAGTCATTTGGTTTTGCGTATCTACCGATACCAAAACCCGATACGATACTTCTGTAATACATAAAAGAAGGATAAAGAAGAGCGAAGAAACGGATCCAGAATTCTCCTTATTTTAACATTCAACAACTGTGTTAGCAAACAGAGCACTTCTGTGAGGAAGCTTGAACAATCAAGTTATAAATAACATAAATTCTTTACTTTTGGACTTCAGTGCAACAGTAAATATATAAAAAAAATCTAATATAAAAACAAACAGCACCTCAAAAAAAGTGCCACAAAGCCAGTAATGTGCTTTTAGGAACTGCACTCCTAACTCTTACTGTCATCACAGTATAAGTTTCACTGAAGGAAATGTAGGTTTTTCTCAATGAAAACTAACATCTCTACTTTGTCAGGTTTGAGCCTGTTTCTGTTCTCATCAAAGACGTTTGCAACGCCACTAAAAACTCTCATCAACTTTATAATACCTCCAGACCGCAGATATACTCATGCTTTCCGCTTCAAGCTGCTTCCGTGTTCTACTTTGCCAGCATTTAACCAATAGCGTCACTGCAGCAAAGTGATGTCATGCGGCACACGTTGCTGTTTCTGTGTAAAGTCAAGAAAAAGCTTTAACTCTGTGCCACAGCATAACTACAGATGTGTTAAAATAATGAGAGTAAATATATTTGAGTCCTGATCGGGAGGTAACATCCGATTCTATCGAGTCTGAAACCGCATGATCGGACCCAATTTCCGATCATGTGATTGGATCTGGACATCCCCACTTGTGACCGCTTCTGTATACTGTATTTTACTCTGAAACACACACTTGCACATTTGTAGAGGGGGTGAATACTTATGAGCACACCTGTATACTGTGTTTTACTCTGAAACACACACTTGTTCATTTGTTAAGGGGGTGAATACTTATGAGCACATCTGTATACTGTGTTTTACTCTGAAACACACACTTGTACATTTGTAGAGGGGGTGAATACTTATGAGCACACATGTATACTGTGTTTTCCTCTGAAACACACACTTGTACATTTGTAGAGGGGGTGAATACTTATGAGCACACCTGTATACTGTGTTTTACTCTGAAACACACACTTGCACATTTGTTAAGGGGGTGAATACTTATGAGCACATCTGTATACTGTGTTTTCCTCTGAAACACGCACTTGTACATTTGTAGAGGGGGTGAATACTTATGAGCACACCTGTATACTGTGTTTTACTCTGAAACACACACTTGTACATTTGTTAAGGGGGTGAATACTTATGAGCACATCTATATACTGTGTTTTACTCTGAAACACACACTTGTACATTTGTAGAGGGGGTGAATACTTATGAGCACACCTGTATACTGTGTTTTACTCTGAAACACACACTTGTACATTTGTAGAGGGGGTGAATACTTATGAGCACACCTGTATACTGTGTTTTACTCTGAAACACACACTTGTACATTTGTAGAGGGGGTGAATACTTATGAGCACACCTGTATACTGTGTTTTACTCTGAAACACACACTTGTACATTTGTAGAGGGGGTGAATACTTATGAGCACACCTGTATACTGTGTTTTACTCTGAAACACACACTTGTACATTTGTAGAGGGGGTGAATACTTATGAGCACACCTGTATACTGTGTTTTACTCTGAAACACACACTTGTACATTTGTAGAGGGGGTGAATACTTATGACCACACCTGTATACTGTGTTTTACTCTGAAACACACACTCATCTTTCTTCCTTCATTGTTGTGTTTCAGCTGTGATTGCAGGAGGAGTGATCGGCTTTCTCTTCGCCATCTTCCTCATCCTCCTGCTGGTTTACCGCATGAGAAAGAAGGACGAGGGCAGCTACGATCTTGGAGAGAGGAAACCGTCTGGAGCAGCCTATCAGAAAGCTCCCACCAAGGAGTTTTACGCATAAATGACTTCAATATCAGTGACTTCGACAAACTCCTTCTGCATTATTAAAACAAAAAATGATTGAGGAAAAAAATAAATAACATTAAGGAAAGCTTTTGGCATAGAGTATTGTAATTAAGACCTTTTCTTTCCTCTTTTTTTATGACAAAAACAAACAAAAGCGCAAGCAAAATCTCTCTGTATTTAAACGTGTATCGAAACGGCTGAGATAGAAAGAAAGAGATGTGTGAAGCTGAGGATTTGTGCATCCGTCTTCTGTCAAAGCAGCTGGTTTTAGTCGCTGACTACTTTTTAACTGTAGCAGTATGTATTTGTAAAGACGAAATTTTAAAGTGGAATAATTGAGTATAATTGTTCTGTATCAGTCCTGATTTCATTTCTCATCGTCCTGATTTTGATTTGTTAGTTCATTATTTTGGTTCCTAGCATGTCTGATTGTTGCTCATCATACAAGTGTTTGATTAATTTATCATCATCTCAGATGTTGAACAAAAATAATGCCTTTCTGTAGTTTTCCCAACTCAAAGTCTCAATGTTTCCCTGCTCAATTGATTCTTTTTTTTGTTGGTGCTCAGAGCTGATAATCTGTTTGAAGACCCATACGATGCATCCGCGAGTGTTTAGGTCAAATAAAAATAAATCAAGCAGTGCCATTTAAAACCTCGCAGAGATCAGCAGCTCTCGTCTGTTAGATGAAGAAAACCAGGCTGATTTCTGGAGCCTCGGGTTGCGTTTGCTTTGATCACGGATGAAAAGATCACACACACACACACACACACCCATGCTGGTGATCTGTTTTATTAGCTCCTGC
Source organism: Danio kyathit (assembly GCA_903798195.1). NCBI lineage: Eukaryota > Metazoa > Chordata > Actinopteri > Cypriniformes > Danionidae > Danio > Danio kyathit. The sequence continues at coordinate 58,359,108 of LR812537.1, read as the reverse complement.
AGAGAGTAGAGCTGATCTGTACTGTTACGAGGCTCAAACTATCCACACTGTTGATTAACAATATCCATATTTAGTGTGTTTATTGGGTTTATTTATGGTTGTGAGTTGCATTATGGGATGTTGAGAATTTAATGTTGAGAATTCAACTCTACAGCTTAACAAAGTGACTTTTATTGGCATTTTAGTAGCTTTAAATAATATAATGTATAAGAAAATGTGCTGCAGTTTATTACAAGGTGTTTGTAGAGTAATATACAACACCAACACACACAATACAGCACTGCACACTATTAATAATGACAATTAAAGACACTTTTTTTTTTTAACTTTTTAAGGTTAAATGTTCCCGTAATGCAATTCAAAAGCAGAAATAAATGAGGAAAAATAAAAATATGAATCGCAAAATACCTAAAACTGCTAATTTATGGATATGTTTGTACAGTTGTGGCGCCGCCATTGGAAAATCATTGAAATGAATAATTCTGCAAGAGTTTTGGAATGATTTAAAGAGCTGAAATGAGTCTGATCATCCAGTTTGGCAACTCAAAACATTTTTATAATGCTAGTTTAATTTAATTCACAATCCATTCACACACACACACACACACACACACACACACACACACACACACACACGCCGGTGATCTGTTTTATTAGCTCCTGCAGAGAGTAGAGCTGATCTGTACTGTTACCAGGCTCAAACTATCCACACTGTTGATTAACAATATCCATATTTAGTGTGTTTATTGGGTTTATTTATGGTTGTGAGTTGCATTATGGGATGTTGATCTCTGCTCTGTCCACTTTTAATGTTGAGAATTTAACTCTACAGTTTAACAAAGTGACATTTTTAGTAGCTTTAAATAATATAATGTATAAGAAATAGAGAAATAAGTGTGTAAAATAGCAGAAAATGTGCTGCAGTTTATTACAAGGTGTTTGTAGCATAATATACAACACCAACACACACAATACAGCACTGCACACTATTAATAATCACAATTAAAGACACTTTTTTTTTAACGTTTCAAGATTAAAAGTTCCCGTAATGCAATTCAAAAGCAGAAATAAATGAGGAAAAATAAAAACATGAATCGCAAAACAGGGAAAACTGCTAATTTATGGATATTTCTGTACAGTGTAGCGCCGCCATTGGGGAAAAAATCATTCAAATGATTAATTCTGCGCTAGTTTTCCAGCGGTGGGCGAGTTTGGAATGGTTTGTAAGAGCTGAAATGAGGCTGATCTGCCAGTTTGGCGACTCGAAACATTTTTAAAACCAGTTTAATTTGATTAAACTCGCTTCGTCTGCTGAAGTAAGCATTTTGGCCACACACACACACACACACACACACACACACACACACACACACACACACACACCCAAAGACTCGTTTGATTTCCACATTATTGCTGCGTAATCCTTCGGCCACATTTAAGGTTTTGTTAGTTGTTTTCTTCGGTTGTTAGCTGTTAGTTTGGTTTTATTGAGTAGACATCTGACCTTTGCATCCAATTACTTATTCATGTATGGGAAAATCTATATAGAATTATATATAAATGTATATTCACAAATGTTTGAAACCTTGCCTTAAAAGTGCCTACCATTTGGAAGCGTGCAGCTGTCTGTGGTTGTAGACTGCAGACCGGCCGGAGTGGCGCTATTGTGTTCGCACCGCAGAATGAAATGGTAAATTCTTTCGTTTCTTTTCTTTTTTCTTTTGTTTTTGTTTTTTTTAGTTGTACAAAAGCAGACAGTATTGTACCTATAAGTTAAAACAACACTACTGAATAAACATTGTGGCCTAAAGCTGATCGTCTTCTGGTTGATTTATTTGTCTGTATGTCTGTACATGCATTCATCCAGTTATTGGTTGTTTAATTGTTTGTCTGATGTTGTCCATCCATCCATATATCTATCTGTCTATCTTTCCATCCATTTGTCCATCCATCCATCTGTCTGTCCATCCATTTATCTGACCATCCATCTGTCTTACTATCCATCCATTCATGTGTCCATCTTTTTTATCCATCCATCCATTTTTCCGTCCATCCATATTTTCGTTCATCCATCTGTTTGTCCATCTCTCCATCCATCCATCCACCTGTCCATTTATGCGTCTATCTATCCTTCCATCCATTTTTCCATCCATCCATCTGTCTGTCCATCCATTTATCTGACCGTTCATCTGTCTTTCTATCTATCCATCCATCTATCTGTCTATCTTTTCATTCATTTGTCCATCCATCCATTTTTTCTCTCCATCCATCTGTCTGTCCATCTCTTCATCCATTTATCTGTCCATCTCTCCATCCATCTGTCTGTCCATCCATTTATCTGACCGTTCATCTGTCTTACTTTCCATCCATTCATGTGTCCATCTTTTTTATCCATCTATCCATCCATCCATCCATCCATTTTTCCGTCCATCCATATATCTATCTATCTATCTATCTATCTATCTATCTATCTATCTATCTATCTATCTATCTATCTATCTATCTGTCTGTCTGTCTGTCTGTCTGTCTGTCTGTCTGTCTGTCTGTCTGTCTGTCTGTCTGTCTGTCTGTCTGTCTGTCTGTCTGTCTGTCTGTCTGTCTGTCTGTCTGTCTGTCTGTCTGTCTGTCTGTCTGTCTGTCTGTCTGTCTATCCATCCATCCATCCATCCATCCATCTGCCTATCCATCTATTCATGTTTGTCTGTCCATCCATCCTTTTGGCTGTACATCCATCTGTCTGTCCATCTCTTCATCCATCTATTTCTCTGTCCATCCATCCTTCCGTTTGTGCATCCCTCTGTCCATCTCTCCATATATCTATCTGTCCATTTTTTATCCATCTGTTTATCCATCCATTCATCTGTTTGGCTGTCCATCCATCCGTCTGTCCATCTATCTGTCCATCCATCTGTCCATCTTTCCAACCATTTATCTGTCTGACCATCCATCCTTCCATTTGTCCATCTATGTATTCATCCATTCATCTGTTTTTCAGTCCATACATCCTTCTGTCTGTCCATTTATCATTGTGTCCGTCCATCTCTCCATCCATCTGTCCATCAATCCATCTGTTTGTCTGTCTATCCATACCTCCATCCATCTATCAGCCATCCATTTTTCCATTTATCCATCTATTTTTCAATCCATCCATCTATCATCCAACCATTCATCCATCTGTACTTCCATCCGTCCATCTATCTGTCCATTCGTCCATCCATCAATCTATCTGTCAATGCATCACCTGTCTGTCCTTTTATCTGTTTGTCGGTCTATTCATCCACCTGTACTTCCATCCGTCCATCTATCTGTTCATATTTCAATCCATCTATCTGTCTGTCCATTCATTCTTCCATTTGTCCATCCATCTGTCCATCCCTCTATCTATCTATCTGTCCATCTTTCTATCCATCTGTCCGTCCATCCATTCATGTATTCATCCTTTCATCTGTTTGTCTGTCCATACATCCTTCTGTCTGTCCATCCATGCATCTGTCAATCTCTCCATCTATCTGTCCATCCATCCATTCATTTTTCCTTTCATCTGTCCATCAATCCATCTGTTTGTCTGTCTTTCCATCCATCCCTCCATCCATCTATCAGCCATCCATTTTTCCATTTATCCATCTATTTGTCAATCCATCCATCTATTCGTCCATCCATCCATCAATCCAGCCATTCATCCATCTGTACTTCCATCCGTCCATCTATCTGTCCATCCGTCCATCCATCAATCTATCTGTCAATGCATCACCTGTCTGTCCTTTTATCTGTTTGTCGGTCTATTCATCCACCTGTACTTCCATCTGTTCATATTTCAATCCATCTATCTGTCTGTCCATCCATTCATCCATTTGTCCATCCATCTGTCCATCCCTCTATCCATCTATCTGTCCATCTTTCTATCCATCCATCCATTTTTCCATCCATCTGTCCGTCCATCCATTCATGTATTCATCCTTTCATCTGTTTGTCTGTCCATACATCCTTCTGTCTGTCCATCCATGCATCTGTCAATCTCTCCATCTATCTGTCCATCCATCCATTCATTTTTCCTTTAATCTGTCCATCAATCCATCTGTTTGTCTGTCTTTCCATCCATCGATCCATCCATCCCTCCATCCATCTATCAGCCAACCATTTATCCATCTATTTGTCAATCCATCCATCTATTCGTCCATCCATCTATCAATCCAGCCATTCATCCCTCTGTACTTCCGTCCGTCCATCTATCTGTCCATCCGTCCATCCATCAATCTATCTGTCAATGCATCCACCTGTCTGTCCTTTTATCTGTTTGTCGGTCTATTCATCCACCTGTACTTCCATCTGTTCATCTTTCAATCCATCTATCTGTCTGTCCATCCATTCTTCCAGCTGTCCATCCATCTGTCCATCCCTCTATCCATCTATCTGTCCATCTTTCTATCCATCCATCCATTTTTCCATCCATCTGTCCGTCCATCCATTCATGTATTCATCCTTTCATCTGTTTGTTTGTCCATACATCCTTCTGTCTGTCCATCCATCCATTCATTTTTCCTTTCATCTGTCCATCAATCCATCTGTTTGTCTGACTTTCCATCCATCCCTCCATCCATCTATCAGCCATCCATTTTTCCATTTATCCATCTATTTGTCAATCCATCCATCTATTCGTCCATCCATCCATCAATCCAGCCATTCATCCCTCTGTACTTCCGTCCGTCCATCTATCTGTCCATCCGTCCATCCATCAATCTATCTGTCAATGCATCCACCTGTCTGTCCTTTTATCTGTTTGTCAGTCTATTCATCCACCTGTACTTCCATCTGTTCATCTTTCAATCCATCTATCTGTCTGTCCATCCATTCTTCCAGTTGTCCATCCATCTGTCCATCCCTCTATCCATCTATCTGTCCATCTTTCTATCCATCCATCCATTTTTCCATCCATCTGCCCATCCATCCATTCATGTATTCATCCTTTCATCTGTTTGTCTGTCCATACATCCCTCTCTCTGTCCATCCATCCATTAATTTTTCCTTTCATCTGTCCATCAATCCATCTGTTTGTCTGACTTTTCATCCCTCCATCCATCTATCTGTCCTTTTATCTGTTTATCTGTCTATTCATCCATCTTTTCATGCTCCTTCTATTGTTCCATCTTCTCTAACAGTCATTTATTTCTGTTTTCTCTGGTTCTATCATGCCATCTTGTTCTATCTTTCTTTCTGTAGTTCTGTCTTTTTCTAATGTTCTCTGTTTTCTATCCATCTTTCACTGCTTCTAATGTTCTGTCTTGTTTTATCTGTTACTCTATTCCTACTTGTTCTATCCATCATTCTGATATGACTCTCGTTCTGTTGTTCTAGCATTATTTTCTATCATTCAGATGTTCTATCTATCATCCTAACTTTCTATCCACCCACCGATCTATCATTCTATCTTTTTCTATCAATAACATCTGTCTGTTTATCTATGTCTAATTATCCCATGTGTTAAAGACAGACAATACTGTGTGTAACTTGTATTCCTTACATTGTGTGGACCAAATGTTGGACCAAAAGGTTAACCTTGTGGGGACTTTTTTTTTTTTTTTATCTCCATGAGGAAAACGGCTCATAAAGCACACAGAATGAATTATTTAAAAATCTAAACATACAGATCGTCTCCTGAGGGTTGGGTTTAGGGGTAGAGGAGAAATTATACAGTCTGTAAAAACATCATTACAGCTATAAGCAGTCCCCTTAAAGATAGCTGTACAAGTGTGTGTGTGGAATCTCTCACATGCGGTGACAGTAAGAAGGGACCTGAAGGGATTTGTACAGAGAGTGTTTACACACGGGCTCAGCGCTGCAGATTACTTCTGTATTTATTAATCTTTATTGGTTCTCCTGTGAGATTACTGTACCTCTGCGTGATCCCGCTGCTTCTCTTCTTCAGATCAGTGCTTGGCAGAATAGAAATGACTGAGAAATCTGAATATTACTCTGCAACATCACGCCCGCAACCAAATTGCTGGTTCTTCTCATTATTATTTGATGTGATGGTAGACATATGGTGATATTAATAATTCAATATGTTGTGATAATGACAATGCACGCTATATTGATACTATTGTGGGAACTTCATAACGTGGATACAGGCATTTCTGTGTGGAGATTGCATGTTCTCCTCGTGTCTCCTCCGGGTGCTCCGGTTTCCCTCGCAGTCCAAACACATGCACTATAGGGGAATTGATGAACTAAATTGACTATAGTGTATGAGTGTGAATGGCTGTCAAGGTTAGGTTCCGGAGCACCTGGAGGAAACCCACACTAACACTGGGAGAACATACAAACTCCACATAGAAATGCCAACTGACCCAGCCGAGGCTTGAACCAGCGACCTTCTTGCTGCGAGGCGACAGCACTACCTACTGCGCCACCGCATCGCCCCTGTTCATCCATCCGTCCATTTGTCCATCTCTGACCATTCATCCATCCACCCACCCAACTGTCCATCTATTTATCCATCCTTCCATTTGTCCATCAATCCATCCGTTCATCCATCGGTCCATCAATTCGTCAATCTTGCAGTCCATCCATCCTTTAATCATCCATCCTTTTATCTGTCTATCCATCCATCCATCTATCCGTCTATCTATTTGTCCATCTCTCCATCCATCCTTCTATCCACCACATCTGTCCATCCATTAATCTATCCATCAATTTATCTGTCCGTCCATCCATCTGTCCATCAATCTTTCCATCCATCCATCCATCCATCCATCTATCTATCCACCCACCCAACTGTTCATCTATCTATCCATCCATTCATCCATCTGTCCATCAATCTTTCCATCCATCCATCCATCCATCCATCTATCCACCAACCCAATTCTCCATCTATCCACCCACCCAACTGTTCATCTATCTATCCATCCATTCATCCATTTGTCCATCAATCCGTCCATTCAATCATTCATCCATCTCTCCATCCATGCTTCTATCCATCCATCCATCTGTCCATCCATTTATCTCTATCTTTCGAACAGATGGATGGACAGATAGAAGGACAGATGGATGGATGGATGGATGGATGGATAGATGAATGGATGGATGGATGTACAGATAGATGGATGAATGGATAGATGAATGGATGGATGGATGTACAGACAAATAGAGGGGTGGATGGATGGATGAACAGATGGATGCATGTACAGACAGATAGAGGGATGGATGAATGGATAGATGGATGAACAGATGGATGGATGTACAGACAGATAGAGGGATGGATGAATGGATAGATGGATGAACAGATGGATGGATGTACAGACAGATAGAGGGATGGATGGATGAATGGATAAATGGATGAACAGATGGATGGATGTACAGACAGATAGAGGGCTGGATGGATGAATGGATGGATGGATGAACAGATGGATGGATGTACAGACAGATAGAGGGCTGGATGGATGAATGGATGGATGGATGAACAGATGGATATAGGGCTGGATGGATGTATAGATGAATGGATGGATGGATGAACAGATGGATGGATGTACAGATAGATGGATGGATGGATGGATGGATGGATGTACAGACAGATAGAGGGGTGGATGGATGTATGAACAGATGGCTGCATGTACAGACAGATATAGGGATGGATGGATGGATGGATGTACAGACAGATAGAGGGCTGGATGGATAGATGGATGAATGGATGAACAGATGGATGGATGTACAGACAAATAGAGGGCTGGATGGATGAATGGATGGGTGGATGAACAGATGGATGGATGTACAAACAGATAGAGGGCTGGATGGATGAATAGATGAATGGATGGATGGATGGATGAACAGATGGATGGATGTACAGACAGATAGAGGGCTGGATGGATGGATGAACAGATGGATATAGGGCAGGATGGATGGATAGATGAATGGATGGATGTACAGATAGATAGATGGATGGACGGATAGATGAATGGATGGATGGATGTACAGACAGATAGAGGGCTGGATGGATGGATGAACAGATGGCTGCATGTACAGACAGATAGAGGGATGGATGGATGGACAGACAAATAGAGGGATGGATGGATGAATAGATGAACAGATGGATAGATGTACAGACAGATAGAGGGCTGGATGGATGAATAGATAAATGGATGGATGGATGGATGTACAGACAGATATAGGGCTGGATGGATGGATATATGAATGGATGGATGGATGGACAGACAAATAGAGGGATGGATGGATGAATAGATGAACAGATGGATGGATGTACAGACAGATAGAGGGCTGGATGGATGAATAGATAAATGGATGGATGGATGAACAGATGGATGGATGGATGGATGAATGGATGGATGGATGTACAGACAGATATAGGGCTGGATGGATGAATAGATAAATGGATGGATGGATGAACAGATGGATGGATGGATGGATGAATGGATGGATGGATGTACAGACAGATATAGGGCTGGATGGATGGATAGATGAATGGATGGATGGATGAACAGATGGATGGATGTACAGACAGATAGAGGGCTGGATGGATAGATGAATGGATAGATGAGTTCAATAATAGCGTGTACCGTGATAAAAGCTCCAGCAATAAATGGCAGCAGGACAGTTATAAGCCTGTGGCAGGGTATTAGACATTGTATTGAACAATCTTTAAGGGAAAACCTGCTCATGTAAACATTAGTGTGCTCCTAAAGTCTGTTTTCCCATATAATGGAGAGGTCAAGCCGGGCTTTACTTGTGGCAGATGTACACGGATTTACTCTCACAGCCAGATCTGTAGCATCTGCCTCATCGAAACGTTTCAGCCTCCGTTCAGCTGTCCTCAGTTTATGCCTGCACTGGAAAACATATCTGTTCATTAACAGGTATATATTTTTAGTTTATTTCTGGTGGTGAGTTGCATTATGGGATGTTGATCTCTGCTCTGTCCACTTTTAATGTTGAGAATTCGACTCTACAGTTTAACAAAGTGACTTTTAGTGACATTTTTAGTAGCTTTAAATAATATAATGTATAAGAAATAGAGAAATAAGTGTGTAAAATAGCAGAAAATGTGCTGCAGTTTATTACAAGGGGTTTGTAGCGTAATATACAACACCAACACACACAGTATAGCACTGCACACTATTAATAATCACAATAAAAGACACTTTTTTGAACGTTTCATGGTTGAAAGTTGTTGTGAAGAAAGATTAAGCTCCCGTAATGCAATTCAAAAGCAGAATATTTTTACAGTGTGTGTGATCAGTGTTGGTGTGTGTCCGTGTTTAATTTATTAGAGGACAAAGAAGAGCACAAAAGGCCACCGGGGCTGATTCAGTAAAGAGGCCAGACATGAGTGCCAAACCATGCAGAAACTTGAAGGAAATGCCGTCTAAAGTAAACACACTTTCAGGCTTCATAAGAGCTCGTGACCGAAGGGCAAAAGAAAGGCTCAGGCGTAAATCCACCAGTGGAAAAGCTGCTGCACCTCAGAAACTCACTGCGCTTTGATCAGGGATTTACACCGAGCCTAATGTCCAGGATTTATTCCTTTGTTCGCTGTATATAAACAAAAAAGCCCGTGTGTGTGTGTGTGTGTGTGTGTGTGTGTGTGTGTGTGTGTGTGTGTGTGTGTGTGTGTGTGTGTTTTGAAGAATATATTTGCAAGATTTCTCAGAATGCATTTCAGTGGAAACATGTTTGGCAACATTTATTCACTAAAAAAATTGATTCATTCATTTTCTTTTTAGCTTAGACCCTTTATTTATCTGGGGTTGCCACAGCGGAATGAACCGCCAATTATTCCAGCATATGTTTTACACAGCGCATGCCCTTCCTCCCGCAACCCAGTACTGGAAACACCCATTCACACACACACACTCATAAACTACGGCCAATTTAGTTCATCAATTCCCCTATAGCGCTTGTGTTTGGACTGTGAGGGAAACCGGAGCACCCGGAGGAAACCCACACCAACACGGAGAGAACATGCAAACTGCCAACTGACCCAGCCGGGACTCGAACCAGCAACCTTTTTACTGTGGGGTGATTGTGCTAACCATTGAGCCACCGTGCCACCCCCTATATTTCTTATAATCATTATAATATATTTTATTAGTAGTATATATTTAATTATTATTATGAATATTATTAGTAGTATATTTTTATTAGTATATATTATTATTATTATTATTATATTTAAATATATTCATTAATATATTTAAATATTTTATAAATTTATTTAAATATATTTGTTAATATATAAAAATGTATTTCAATTAAATAAAAAATATGAAATATTTATATTTTATAAATAATATTTATAATAATGATAAAATATGTAATAATAATAATATTAAAATAAATATAAATATTAATTGTATCTATATTTTTATTAGTATATATTTTATTATTAGTATATGTTGTAATATTAGTATATATTTTATTATTAGTTTATATTTTATTATTACTTTATATTTTGTTATTGTAATGTTTATTATTATTATATTTAAACATATTTGTTAATACATGTATTTCAGTTCAATAAAAATATAACATTTTTATATTTTTATAAATAATATTAATATTTTATTATTATTATTATTATAAATATTATTTGTATATATATTTTTATTAGTATATATTTTATTAGTAGTATATATTTTATTATTAGTATATATTTTATTATTATTATTATTATAAATATTATTTGTGTATATATTTTTATTAGTGTATATTTTATTATTAGTATATATTTTATTATTATTATTATTATTATTAATATTATTATTATAAATATTATTTGTATATATATTTTTATTAGTTTATATTTTATTATTGGTATATATTTTATTATTATTATTATTATTATTATTATTATTATAAATATTATTTGTATATATATTTTTATTAGTTTATATTTTATTATTGGTATATATTTTGTTATTATTGTAATGTTTATTATTATTATATTTAAATATATTTATTGCTTTATAAATATTTATTGCAATTTAATAAAAATATCAAATGAAATTTAAAAATATAATGTTTAAATGTAAATTAAACGACATGATGATGATACTCATTTGACTTTCTTCACAACCTTCAGAGCATGTTTAACATTCTTGTCAAAACTGATGCAGTATAGTTTTGAAACAAACACTGCTGTCAGTATGATACATAACACAGGTGCTCAAACTCTTTCCTATAAAGGGCCAAAAACCAAACTTGATATTGGGCTGTGGCCCGAATATATACCAAACCGTATTTATTAAATTTGCTATGGGTAATTTCCCAGATCATTGGAATCAGTGAATCATTGATTTTAATATTCACTCAAACCAGATCATTTGAATCAATGAATCATTAATTAAAAACTCACTTAGACCAGATCATCTGACTCAATGAATCATTAATTGAAGATTCACTCTGTCCAGATCGTTTGAATCAGTGATTTATTAATTAAAGATTCACTCAAACCAGATCATTTGAATCAGTGAATAATTAATTGAAGATTCACTCTGTCCAGATCATTTGAATCAATGAATAATTAATTGAAGATTCACTCTGTCCAGATCATTTGAATCAATGAATCATTAATTGAAGATTCACTCTGTCCAGATCATTTGAATCAATGAATCATTAATTGAAGATTCACTCTGTCCAGATCATTTGATTCAATGAATCATTAATTGAAGATTCACTCTGTCCAGATCATTTGATTCAATGAATCATTAATTGAAGATTCACTCTGTCCAGATCATTTGATTCAATGAATCATTATTGAAGAGTTGTTAACTGCTACTTTTTATGAAATGTAGTTTATTAATAAAGTATGATATATTTTATGAAATTTATATGATTTAATATGACATGATATAATAGGATAAGTGACATTTATGATGTTTTCAGAAAGTTCTGATACTTATAAGATATACTAAGTTAAAAAAAACAAATAAAGCAATCAATGAAAGTGATCTAAATGCAGATAAAGCAGTGTTTCTCCTCCTCTGTCCACATGTGTGTGTGTTTCAGCTCTGTCTGTCTGGATTATTCCACACTCACTGTTCATTTGTGGAGATTGCGGCTCCTGGATTAAACTTTTGACAGGTTGAGAGGAAAACTCACTCCTCCGCAGAATGGCACCAAGCCAGAATAATTGGTCCCTGTGGGCGGGAGAGAGAAGCGCGCACTCATATGTGTGTGTGTGTGTGTGTGTGTGTGTGTGTGTGTGTGTGTGTGTGTGTGTGTGTGTGTGTGTGTGTGTGTGTGTGTGTGTGTGTGTGTGTGTGTGTGTGTGTGTGTGTGTGTATTTGCCAGGGTCACGTGGAAGATTCCAATGCACTTTAATCAAGCCTCTGACATTTCTCTCAATTAAAGCTTCTTCATTTCTTATGTTCACTCAGGTTGTATCTCAAATCGCCCCCTATACCCTTAATAGTGCACTATTTTAGGGAGCAGCCATTTCTAGTGGTGTCTGAAACTAGAGTGGATGTTATGAAGTGCACTCAATCTATCCCAAAATGCACAGCAATAGCGAGTCTACAATCCATCGACACCCAACAGCTAGACAATAGTAACACAAGCTCATTGAGAAAATATTCCCAGAGCTACATTTCAGAGAACTGAGAAATATGTGCTCGTGAGGATATATGGCTGCCTTTTGTGTGTACAATGAACGCTAGGGGGCAATACTGCTGACTGATTAAAGATGGCCGTATGGATGGCTCCCAAACTTAGGAGGGAGAGAGGAGTGAACTAGGGTTCGAGTTTAGTGCGGGGCTATTAGTCATTTAGGGTGGGGCTATCACTCCTTTAGGGCAGAGCTATGAGTCATTCAAGGCAGGACTATGAGTCATTTAGGGAAGGGGTATCGGTACGTTAGGGAGGTGCTATCATTCTTTTTGGGTGGGGCCATCCATACTTTAGGGAGGGGCTATCAGTCATTTAGGGCGGGGCTATGAGTCATTTAGGGAAGGGGTATCGGTACGTTAGGGAAGTGCTATCATTCTTTTTGGGTGGGGCCATCCATACTTTAGGGAGGGGCTATCAGTCATTTAGGGCGGGGCTATGAGTCATTTAGGGAAGGGGTATCGGTACGTTAGGGAGGTGCTATCATTCTTTTTGGGTGGGGCCATCCATACTTTAGGGAGGGGCTATCAGTCATTTAGGGCGGGGCTATGAGTCATTTAGGGCAGGAATATCAGTCATTAAGGGCGGGGCTATGAGTCATTTAGGGCAGAAATATCAGTCATTAAGGGCGGGGCTATGAGTCATTTAGGGCAGGAATATCAGTTATTAAGGGTGGGGCTATGAGACATTTAGGGCAGGAATATCAGTCATTTAGGGCGGGGCTATGAGTCATTTAGGGCAGGAATATCAGTCATTAAGGGTGGGGCTATGAGACATTTAGGGCAGGGCTATTAGTCTTTTAAGGGAATATGAGTGATTTAGGGCGGGGAAATGAGTAATTTAGGGTGGGACTATCAGTTCTCTAGGGCGGAGATATGAGTCATTTAGGGTGGGACTATCAGTTCTTTAGGGCGGGGATATGAGTTATTTAGGGTGGGACTATCAGTTCTTCAGGGCGGGTATATGAGTTATTTAGGGTGGGACTATCAGTTCTTTAGGGCGGGGATATGAGTCATTTAGGGTGGGACTATCAGTTCTTTAGGGCGGGGAAATGAGTAATTTAGGGTGGGACTATCAGTTCTCTAGGGCGGAGATATGAGTCATTTAGGGTGGGACTATCAGTTCTTTAGGGTGGGTATATGAGTCATTTAGGGTGGGACTATCAGTTCTTTAGGGCGGGGATATGAGTCATTTAGGGTGGGACTATCAGTTCTTTAGGGCGGGTATATGAGTTATTTAGGGTGGGACTATCAGTTCTTTAGGGCGGGGATATGAGTCATTTAGGGTGGGACTATCAGTTCTTTAGGGCGGGTATATGAGTCATTTAGAATGGGACTATCAGTTCTTTAGGGCTGGGTTATCAGTCATTTTAGGGTGGGCTATCAGACATTTTGGACAGGCTTTGAGTCATTTAGGGCAGGGCTAGAGTCCATTATGAGTTGTTTAGGGTGGGGCTAGAGTCATTTAGGGCGGGGCTATTAGTCTTTTAGAGGATATGAATCATTTAGAGGGACCTATCAGTTCTTTAGGGCAGGAATATGAGTAATTTAGGGCAGGACTACCAGTTCTTTAGGGTAGGGATATAAGTCATTTAGGGGGGACTATCAGTTCTTTAGGGTGGAGCAATTAGTCTTTTAGGATGGGGATATAAATATAGCCAGGCTCTTGGTCATTTTGGACAGGATTTTGGGGTATCAGTTTTTTAGGGTGGGGAAATTAGTCATTTAGGGAGAGACTATCAGTCTTTTAGGGTGGAGCTATCAGTCATTTAGGGAAGGGGTATCAGTATGTTAGGGTGGGGCTATTATTCCTTTTAGGCGAGGCATCTGTATTTTAGGGCGGGGCTATCAGTCATTAGGTTGGAATTATCAGTCCTTTAGGGCGGAGCAATGAGTCTTTTAGGATTTTGGACAGGATTTTAAGGGTATTTAGGGAGGGGCTATCAGTCCTTTAGGGAGGGGCTATGATGAGTCATTTTGGGTGGGGATATGAATCATTTATAATGAGGCTATCAGTCATTTTGTATGGGATTTTGAGTTATTTAGGGACTGTAACTTATAGTAACTTCCGCTTCATGGCAACTTTAATATTCCTGTTAACTAAACAAATACTAAAACAGAGTAAAACTAAAACTAAAACAGAGTAAAACTAAAATAGACTAAAACTAAACAGAGTAAAACTAAAATAAAAATAACCCGCACTTCCCGTGAAGGAAGGGTCCAATTTAAGCCTTTTCTAATCTCCGGCGCAGGTGCCGCTCGCTCACGATTATTAGCAAACCCTGCATAATCCGCAGCTCTCCACTGAGGGCTTAAACTTTAAAAGTGAAATTACTCGGTGAAGAAGATGAATCATATTCCAATCCCTGACAACAAACTCAATTTATAGAAATGACAAGCTGCTCAGTTTGCCACTTAATCATTCCCGCTCTTGATTAAACACAGACTGGTAATGAATGCCAATATGGCACCTTGGTTCCTCTTGATAGGATTTGGAAAATGGTTTCTTATGAACTCAGACTTTTGAGCTCCGTCTAGCTGGAAGATGATAGCGTGGTTTAATTTTAATGCACAAAGCTCGTTGCAAATTAAAGTTGGTTGTGATTAAGACCCTCTGATGGGTCCGTTTATGATGATTATGTTTTAATTAAAAGCAAACCTCTAGAGTGGAAATAATAGAAATGTATGGAGAGCTCTCGAGGTGGTAATGTTGAAGAGTCTGATGACAGATCTGCTGGAAATGAAGCGACTTCATGTTTACATCTGTGTTTTTTTAACCTTTATGCTGAAGCTGCTGCAGATTTACCATCATCACATAAAACACACCTGTCTGCAATTATCCAGAGCTTGATTAGCGCCGGCGAGGTGATCAGCAGACTTTATGTTTGTGCTTCTGAAAGGTTTCACCTACAGACAATAGCAGTGCTTCCATCCAATCAAGGCCTTTATTTGTCCCATATACCTCCATGTATTCACATACACATGACATATAGTGAAATTGGACCCCCCCGACCATACACAAACGTCACATTTCAGGGGAAGACAGGTCAACGGGAGGTAGCATTTAGAAAAAGGAAGTAAGATACATTCAGGAGAGAGAGGCAAAAAAAAACTCCCTCTCACCTTGCTCTTGAGTTAGAGCAGTGTGAGAACAGGGAGGGAAAAAGCCCCAGCAGCCAAGCACATAAACACATTGACATAGACAGAACATCGCAACAGGGGATGGGAAAGGGGGTGTGGATATAGTCCGGTAAGGGCGGGCAGCCATCCGGCCTGCAGCTGAAAAGCGCTGGTCACAGACCCGTCTACCCCCTCCAGTGGGTGAAAGCACACGAAGGCATGGAATGAGGGGCTAGGTAGTGATAGTCTATCTGTAGCTGTGTATGTGTGTGTGTGTAAGCCTGTAGAGTCCAACAGGTGTCCTTGACAGGGAGCAGGAATGAGAGTCTCCTTATCTTGCTATACGGGAGAAGTTGTTTTTCTCCAGCCGAGGCCGTCTGACTGGAAAACACAGGGAAGCCAAAAGAGAAGAAAAGTATGTTCAAATTTAGGTCAATACTTGCCAATTTCACAGATATTTAATGTCCGTCACTGGTCTCCAGTCCTGGCCAAATCTTGTTGCAAAGCCGCTAATTTCACCCCGATGTTATCCAACTTGCGGTCTAATACAGCAGTCTGATTATTAGGAATTCTGCCCATTATAGTTTCAATCAAGCCGGCCAGCTTGGTGGGGTTTTGAGCAGCACTGACCGCTTTCATCAATCGTCGATACCCCAGGGCCCCGCCTAAGCCCATCAGCAGAAACCCTGTTATTAAAGTTCCGAATAGATAGGTATCTTCAATATCCTCCAATATCCTCCAATATCCTCCATGCAGGGACAGAGCAGCCAGGCACACGACGCGCGACTTCTCCCACCCGTCCATCACGTATCCAGCTGCAAACGTCCCAGCAGGACAAGGGGGCTCTCCCGAGCCCAAACTTCTCGTCGAGAAGATGGTTTCAATCGCGTTCAGGAAGGGAATAATAATAGAAGAAGAAGAATACTGAAGCACTGTGATGACGGACTGACGGAAGGCTGAGGCCTTTTACAATCAGCACAACAACATTTTAGAAAGCTGGAAACCAACATTTATATCTGATCATCATCTGTGGAAAACTTAGTCACATCACACACACTGATGATGGAATGTATTCAGTAAATGTGTTTGCAATGTAGTTTATGCACATTTTTTCTTATCAAACAAAAGGTTTATCCTATTCAATAGTTGTTTTTAATGGAATTTAATTTTTTTAATTTGAATGGAAATGCCAAGACATGCATAATTTTGAAAATGTGCATTAAAAAAATAAATGCACATTTTCAAAATGTATGCAAATCTTGGCATTTCCATTCCAATTTGTTGGTGTTGCAAATACAGTACAATGACCTACCAGTATGCCTTCTCTGTTATTTTACTGATTGATTTTTCTATACATGCCCGTAGCCAGGGGGGGTCGGGTGGTTCGAACGAACCACCCCCCACGACCAAAAGGTCCAGAATTTGTCCTTTTAGTTATTTTATGTAATTTAAAATTGTATAATATATTTATTATCTAATTAATATATTATATTTAATATATTTTGTAATAAAGTGTAATTTTAAATAACTATGACTAGTAATTCGAATCCCATGGAGCCTCAAAGCCACAATAATGTGACACGAGTCACGTGACATAACCCACTGAGTGGTAACATTTGAATCTTTGATGCGAGACGTGCGACATCCATACTGAGTAACGCTATGGGTCGAAAAGAGCAAGAGTGGCAGAAAGGGCAGGCAGCGGCGTCATTATCGCAAAATATTGAACATATGTTCAAAAAGACTGCCAAACAAGGTAAGGCTAAAGTTACTTAAGTTACTGATGAAAATCTATCCCTATCCATGAGGTTCTAGGCTAACTGGCTGCGTTAAGACCCACCCCTTACTGACAAAGGTCCAGAATTTGTCCCATACATGAGCTCATTTGTACTATTTTGACTGCTATGCCATCATAAATAATGAAAATAATCCATGAAAAAGGCTTTAAGACCAAACAGAATCCTCTGTCCGCTGTTGCTTCGGTGGGACTATGATGTAAGAGAATTCTTCTTTCACTATTGTTTTTAAACAGAGAAAACATTTGCAGGTAACTTTTATTCTAAATCTTGGACCTTATTCCTGAAATAAAAATAAACAATAAAAAGGTGTGAATTAAGCACCAGAAGCGGAGCATATTAAATTATTTTGAATATATTTTGACTATTGTTGATATCCATAAATTCTCAAATGTACTTTTTTTTTTACCAAAGAGGCTAGAAAAAATCTGAAGAATTCATTATTATTATTATTATTATTATTATTATTATTATGTTTCAATGATTTTTTTTATTTGTTGAAATGGCCAAATTGAGGACAGTTGAATGCTGGCCAGTTTGTTTTTCGTCTAATAAATGACAGTAGGCTACAATTTTTTACTTAAAAACTTTAACAGATTCCTATTTTTTCCTAATGATATATGATGTAACAAATTTATATTTTAAAAATTTGTCTTCTTTTAATTTTTTTTATTGAATTTTTTTATTTTAATTTTTAGGAAATATATTTAGTACATCAAAAAGTGAGATTATGATGACATCTAACTAGCTAATCCAGCAAAAAAAGTACTGCCTGTCACTAAATGCAGTATTTATATCTCATAGTTAAATAGAAGCTGAGGTGTATAACTGCAAAAAGGTCCACTTTTTGAGAAAAAAGAACCACCCCTTTCACCAGGCTGACTACGGGCCTGCTATATATTATTTCCTATACATTATATGATTTCAAACTACTAAAATGTCAATAAGGGCCCTATCATACACCTGGCGCAATAAGGCGCAAGAAGTGTTTGTCGTGATTTGTTGCTATTTTCAGACCAGCGCAACTGTACTTTTCATATTTTGCACCACGTTGTTTAAATAGCAAACCCATTTGTGCCACTTTGTGGACTCATGGGTGTTCTGGTTTAAAATAGAGGTGTGTTAAGGAGCATTGTTGGCGTGTTGCTATTTTAAGGAACTGAAATAGACCACACCATTGACCATCTAAAAGCAGGTCTAAATCCAGCACATAGCGTGTTAGTTATGCGCCTATGCAGGTCCAAACGCTTAATACACACATGCCTTCTTCACCTCGGGGGGCTTTTTCAGTTTATTGATGACAATCTGTATCTGTGTAATGTTTTTATTATTATCAGTATTATTTATTACATGCATATTTATATTTGTTTTTATGAAAACACGTGTAGATTTGTCCACCTGTGGGGTTTTGGAGACGTCTGCATCACCATATGGGGCATAAGAACAGGTCGTGTGTTTGGACATAACTCAGTGTTTTGACCATATTTTGTTATTATTGTTTATTTATTCCTTTGCTGGAGATTAGAACTGAATTTAGAAATAGTTTTGAAAAAAATCTTTGAGCTAATAGATGTGTTCAGTGGAGTGAGTTTCCACCGTTTCCTCACTCCACCAAAGTAAAGGAGTAAAGTAAAGAATAAAAGTAAAGTAAAGAGAAAGTAAAGAGGCTGAATGGAGGAGGCTCGTTCTTTATTCTCGCGCTGCAGATGCTCTGTTTAACTGTTTTCTCGCTAGTGAAGCGTTCAGTTTTTACACTTACAAAGTCGCCATGTAAATAGCAAATGCACCACGGCGTGACACAACTGACTCTTATGCTGCGTTCCCACCAGACGCGGAACAAGCGTCAAGCGCGAGTGATTTACATGTTAAGTCAATGCAAAGACGCGAATAGACATCCTACGGCGCGATACACGCGAATGGCGCTGCTGTTCATAGTGTATATAAACGAGATGCAAAAACCTGCGTGCGGCACACTCATGCGTCATACCTGCATCATAAGTGATGCACTGAGTGGATGCTTTACTAAAAAGATAGGTCTTTAATCTAGTTTTGAACTGCGAGAGCCTCGGACATTATCAGGAAGGCTATTCCAGAGTTTGGGGGCCATAAATGAGAAGGCTCGACCTCCTTTAGTAGACTTTGCTATTCTAGGTACTACCAGAAGCCCTGAGTTTTGGGATCTTAAAGAGCTGGTTGGATTGTAGCGAGACAGAAGGTTGGTTAGATAAACAGGAGCTCGATTATTTAAAGCTTTATAGGTAAGGAGTAATATTTTAAATTCAATACGAAACTTAACAGGCAGCCAGTGTAAGGAGGATAAAATTGGGGTGATATGATCATATTTTCTAGATCTGGTAAGAACTCTGGCAGCTGCATTTTGTACTAGCTGAAGTTTGTTAATAGAGGATGCTGGGCAGCCAGCAAACAGAGCATTACAGTAATCCAGTCTAGAAGTCATAAAAGCATGGATTAGCTTTTCTGCATTCGAGATGGATAGCATACTTCGTAACTTCACAATATTTCTCAGATGAAAGAAAGCAGTTTTTGTGACATGGGAGATATGATTTTTAAAAGTTAAATTGCTGTCTAATATGACACCCAGATCTTTTATAGTAGAGCTAACGCTGTCTTTGTATCCCTCTAATTGCAGGTCGAGTTGTGAGAACTGCTGTGTACAGGATTTAGGCCCGATAAGTAATAATTCTGTTTTGTCTGAGTTTAAGAGAAGAAAATTGTTGGTCATCCAGTCTTTAACATCTTTGATACACTCAGTTAGCTTAGACAGTTCAGACGTCTCATCAGGTTTAGTTGAAATGTATAATTGAGTATCGTCTGCATAGCAGTGAAAGCTGATCCCGTGTTTTCTAATAATGTCTCCCAGGGGTAGCATGTATATTGTAAACAGCAAAGGGCCTAAAACTGATCCTTAAGGCACCCCGTACTTTACTGATCATCATGAAAACACTGTAAGTGCACCACAGGGGCACAAAATAAAATGTTTTTTAAAAAGTGTGTGATTATAACTTTAAAAGCATTCATCTAAAGCCAGAAAAAGCAGTGTGAAGCTGTCAGGGAAAGTACAATCGGAGCTCCACTTTCACTACGTCTCCACAAATCAATGTTTCTGACACACACCAGCCTCAGCTTTCTCCTCCTTTTTATTTTTATGTCAGATACGCTGACAAATTAAGCCATCAGCCGGAGATTTGCTCCTCTGTGTCTTCGATTCCCTTTAACTGGCCTTTTGAAGAGTATATTTACAGTCGTTTGTCATATTCGCTGTTGTCTGGCGCTTCGTTCTCGTTAATGAAGGCCATGTTCTCTCAGTAATGCTGCAAATTGGCCCTCGCAGTGTTTTTACTCAAAGGACGGACATAAAAATGTGCTCATCTGCTGTGTTATGGTGAGAGATGACTGAAAGATCACACATAACTCAGAATATAACACATAATGTATGCAGAGCTGAGCGAGCAAAAACTACAACACACAAAAAATAATTATAAAGTAATTAAAAGGTAGTGTAAGGGATTACTTTTCATTTTTAGGTCATTCATTTACAGTTACATATAATGTACTTGCTTAAAGCACTGTAAATACATTCAACAGTTACATTTAAATCAGATCATAGAGTGTATTTTACAATTGAATAATTATTTTATTGTTATTAATATATATTTTTAAATATAGTACAAAATAACCCAGATGTTGGCTTTGTCCATGACTTATAAGCTGAAAAAAGTAAAGTATAAGGGATTACTTTTTATTTGTAGGTCATTTAATACTGTTACATATACTGTACTTGCATAAAATATATATATATATATATACTGTTTCAAAATAACCCAAATGTTGGGTTAGTCTATGAATTATAGGCCGAAAAAAGTAAAGTATAAGGAATTACTTTTTATTTTAATTTTATTTTAATTACATAATTTTGCTATTGAACAATTATTATATATATATATTATATATATATTGTCCATGACTTATAAGCTGAAACAGTAAAGCATATATAATTACTTTTAATTGTTAGGTCATTTATTTAGAGTTACTTTACTGTACTTGCTTAAAGCACTGTAAAAACATTCAACAGTTCTGTATGAATCAAATCATAGAGTGTATTTTGCTATTGAATAATTAATTAATTTATAAATTGGCGACACAGTGGCGCAGAAGGTAGTGCCGTCGCCTCCAGGGCCGGAGCAAGCCGAACCGCCGCTCTAGGCAAAGGACTATCATGCCGCCCTCAACCCGAAAGTGAAAACGAAACTGACCAGTTCATATAGTGTGAGGGGGGGGGGGGGGGGGGGGGGGGGGGGGGGTTGTTGTGTTGATGTCGCGGATAACTGTACGTTCACACTGAAAGTAGGGAGAGCGTCAAAGGTCGCTCTGGCCGCCCTGGCGACGACGCTGTCTGCCTTCAGCTCCGGCGGCGAGAGCGTCAAAATTCGCTACATTGATCTTGTATTTAAAGGAGCCGTTGCAGCATATCAGCAAATCAGTTACACTCCCGCATAAAACATGTTTTCTAGCATGAAGATGTTGCACACTTCTTATCAAATTCATTTACTTACGGAAGATCTAGTTGCACGTGGTGTGACTTTGCTCCACTTAATTATCCAATGTGTCCATATGTCTGAAATATTCTGAAGCAGCAATACTGTTTTGTATTGTCGCATGAAATTCCCGCTTTTTTAAAGAAAGAAATATGTAACATGGATGCACATGAGTAACTCGCCAGTACTTTTTTAATGTATGTTACTGTAAGAAAAACATTGCAAACAATTGGAAATCCGGCGACCGTAATATTAAAACCCTTGGGAACAACTGTGGTCGGAACCAAAGTTCACAGTGACTGTGTTCTCTGACTCCTCTCAAGCGGTGGACTTCTACATTCTGATTGCTTACCGCCGAACCGCGTCACAGCTCATTACCATAAAGTTGACTTGATTTCAACTCTCCTCGACACCCACACCGGCGAAGACGCGCTGCTCCTCGCCGCTTATCGCCGCCGGCTCCCATTGAAAATGAATGACTTCCGGCTACTTTGACACCGCTTTCGGTGTGAATGTACAGTAAAAGTCAGCACGTTGGGTTGGGCGGCGGGGCGTGTTTGCCGCCCTCACAATTATGCCGCCCTAGGCGGCCGCCTAGGTCACCTCTATGAACGCGCTGGCCCTGGTCGCCTCACAGCAAGAAAGTCGCTGTTTCGAGCCTCAGCTGGGTCAGTTGGCGTTCTGTGTGGAGTTTGCATGTTCTCCCTGCGTTCGCGTGGGTTTTCTCCGGGTGCTCCGGTTTCCCCCACAATCCAAAGACATGCGGTACAGGTGAATTGGGTAGGCTAAATTGTCCTTAGTTTATGAGTGTGTATGGATGTTTCCCAGAGATGGGTTGCAGCTGGAAGGGCATCCGCTGCGTAAAACATGTGCTCGATAAGTTGGCGGTTCATTCTGCTGTGGCGACCCCAGATTAATAAAGGGACTAAGCCGAAAAGAAAATGAATGAATATATATATATATAAACGTGTGTGTGTGTATAAGGGATTACTTTTTATTTTTAGGTCATTTATTTACAGTTACATATTCTATATGTGGTTAAAACACTGTAAATGCCTTCAACAGTATAAATCAATTCAGAGTGTATTTTGCTATTGAATAATTATTTATTTTTATTTATATATATATATATATATATATATAGTTAAAGTCAGAATTATTAGCTCCCCTTAGAATTTTTTTTATTTTCTTTTTTAAATATTTCCCAAATGATGATTAACAGGGCAAGGAAATTTTCACAGTATGTCTGATAATATTTTTTCTTCTGGAGAAAGTCTTATTTGTTTTATTTCGGCTAGAATAAAAACATTTTTTAATTTTTTAAAAACCATTTTAAGGTCAAAATTATTAGCCCCTTTAAGCTATATTTTTTCCCAATAGTCTACAGAATAAACCAGTTATACAATAACTTGCCTAATTCCCCTAATTCCTGACTAGTTAACCTAATTAACCTAGTTAAGCCTTTAAATGTCACTTTAAGCTGTATATGTGTCTTGAAGAATATCTAGTCTAATATTATTTACTGTCATCATGGCAAAGATAAAATAAATTATTAGTTAAAATCAGTTATTAGAAATGAGTTATTAAAACTATTATGTTTAGAAATGGGTTGAAAAAATCTTCTCTCTGTTAAACAGAAATTGGGGAAAAATAAACAGGGGGGCTAATAATTCTGACTTCAACTGTATATGTATAACCCAAACGTTGGGTTTGTTCATGACTTATAAGCTGAAAAAAGTAAAGTATAAGGGATTATTTTTTATTTTTAGGTCATTTAATTACAGTTACACATTCTGTACTTGCTTAAAATACTGTACAAAATTATTTTATTTTGATTAATATATATTTTTAGTATAGTACAATATAACCAAGATTTATAAGCTGAAAAAGTAAAGTATAGGGGATTAATTTTAATTTTTAGGTCATTTAATACTGTTACATATACTGTACTTGATTAAATCACTGTAAATACATTCAACAGTTCTGTATAAATCAATGCAGAGAGTGTATTTTGCTATTGAATAATTATTTAATTTTTATTAATATATTATTTAAAATATAATTTTTAATATAGTACAAAACAACCCAAATGTTAGGTTTGTCCATGACTTATAGCTGAAAAACTAAAGTATATAGGATTACTTTTTATTTTTAAGTCATTTAGGTTAGTTCCATATACTGTACTTGCTTAAAACACTTAAAATAAGTTCAACACTGCTGTATAAATCAATTCAGAGAGTGTATTTCGCTATAGAATAATAATATTTTATTTTATTTTTTAAAATGTATATTTTAAAATAACCTAAACGTTGAATTTGTCCATATTTTACCTTATTGGAACAAAACAGCAATCCAGAGATTAATTGATTAACAAATAATACAATATAATTGATTAATATAATCATAACACATTTGGGCCTGCTTTCAGCTAGAATAGATATATAAACGTTTCTCTAAACAAATAAATAATTAAACTGCATGCACATCTTATGCATTTCGGGTTAAATTTTGTTGATGATCATGTATATGTATGCCTGTACTTGCCCACACAATTAATTAGTTATTAAATCCAAATAATAATTAAACTTAATAAAAATAATAAACATATTTTCACATACATCTGTATAAATTTTAGTTAAAATAATGTATAAATACAATTTTTAAATAACAAATAAAGTTTAAATAATTTAGTTTCCTCCACGCTCGTCAAAATTGATAGTGTAATATGATTGGTCCGTTTCTGTTACTCCCGCCCACAATGATGAGGTGAAGTGTTTACTAGGCTACTAAATTAATCATCGCGCATTTTGTTGAATAGAATTTAAAAATGCAGAAGGAAATATAAATTAGTCGACATGTTAAGAGCTTAAACTATAAATACCAAATGTACTACAACAGGAGACCAGCTCAGCTCCAGCAATGAAACGGAGCACCTGTGGCTGCTAATGAGGTTTCGTCATCAACCGTCGTCTGCTAATTAGCAATCCAAAGGACTCTGAATCACTGATGTTTATTATAACAGAAGCTGTTTTTATTCTTCGCGAAACATGAGACCAAGAAGAGCAAAAATAAGCGGACAGGATGGATTTAAAGACTGTAAGAAGACAGAATACACTGACTGGACTGATCTCTCACAGACAGCTATACTCATGCTAATGTTCAAGCTAACCTTTGATTAGCTGATGCTAACCGGAGACTGTCCTGCATATATTTTTTCGTGTTTTGATCAACTCATCATCGCCTCAGGCTGATGGAGGACGAGTAAAGAAGTGAGTTCATTATAGTTTTAAACAAGCTAATGTTCCTATAAATGTGGTTTGCTGTTTTGAAGCTTTGTGCTGTGGTGTATCGTTTTCAATGTTTTTAATAACTTTTGCTTTGGACCGTCTATTTATATTTACATAATCTCTCATACGAAACATAATTTTATTGATCAATTATTAATGATTTCTACATTACGATAAAACTATTTCTAAATCCAAAATTTAGCACACACACACACACACACACACACACACACACGCACACGCGCGCGCGCTTCTTTTTTCATTGCTTTTGTAGGAGCGCTATTACATTTGCATTGTAGATGCTATTATATTTACACACAGCTTGTGATTGTTTTAAAAACTCTATAAAACGAACACGACGTGGATGCATAGTCTTGGCTGACATTACATTACTTTTTTTAATGACATTTGGACTTTTTTTGACCCACTTACTGATGTTTATTTGCGAGATTTACACTTACCTGAGTTTTCTGATGCATCTTAACCCTTATAACACTATAAAATCCACTTTGACCTAGAAAAAAGGTAAATATTTCAAAAAAATGCAATTTTTAGTAAGACAAATATTTTTAAATGCTTCCTTTTTAATTAATTTTATTATTTGTGTGTTTTTATATAATATTTTATTGGTTGAATATGCTAAACAGTTTGTGTTCAGGTCATTTTGTATCCACGAATTTTGAAGATTACAGTATATTCAAAATTCCGCTGCACGGGTTCTGACACACACATCATCACGTCATCACATTACTCCTGTGTTACAACAATTACACTGGCTTCCTATTAAATCACGGATTGATTTTAAGACCTTGATTTTAACCTTCAAAGCAGTGCATGGGCTAGCACCTGGTTACATCTTGTGACCTGGTGACTCTATCCACCCCAGCTCGCAGTCTTCGTTCAGCATCGGGACTTGCCTTATATCAACCACGCTGCAAACTCAAGACCATGGATGTCAAACTCAGTTCCTGGAGGGCCGCAGCCCTGCACAGTTTAGTTCCAATCCTGCTTCAACACTTATTGGTAGGTTTCAAACAAGCCTGAAGGACTCAATTAGTTTGATCAGGTGTGTTTAATTAGGGTTGGAACTAAACTGTGTCGAGCTGCGGCCCTCCAGGAATTGAGTTTGACATCCCTGCTCAAGACCATGGGTGGGAGAGCCTTCTCATACAATGCGCCCAAGCTGTGGAATGCATCAGCTGTGGAAATACCCATCAGCATTAGGAATGCCGTCTCTCTGGAGTGTTTTAAAAAACTTCTTAAGACTCACCTTTTTAGCATTGCTTTTAATTTATGATGACCAATCTGTTAACTTTTTTTTTTATTCTATCTTATGGTTCATATTCCTAATGTTTTATTGCATCTTTTTATTTTTGTGTTTTGCTTGACTGGAATTGTTGGTATTCTACCTTGTAGTGCTTTGAGTCTAAGAAAAGCGCATTACAAATAAAATGTATTATTATTATTATTATTATTATTATTACATATACAGTAGTCAACACTTGATATGGATCAAAAAAGTTTATCAAAATTATCCTTAGACAAGAATAGCTGTTGTTCAATAGTTATAGACAATTTACATACATGTTTTTATTCACTTCAAATGTTGACCTCTGTATAAGAATCACGTTGACAACTTTTATAAGATTGTCTGTGACTAGGCATGGGCCGGTATAAGATTTTGACGGTATGATAACCTTGGATATAAATATCACGGTATCACAGTATTGAGATTACTGCTCTAAAATATATTCTTTTTAAATGTCTAGGTAAAAAACTAAACCTTTTCTCCTGTGAACACATTATATTTTAATTTGGGAAACATTTATAATATTCTGGAACAGTAAACATGTCTGGCTAATAGGGTAAAAATATCGATACATCTAACTGGCGATAATTTCTTTTACGATAGTGTATCGATAGTCCAACCTCAAGTATCGATTCAAGTTGTGCCAAATGACCTCCTCCTCCACTCCTGTAGATGTCCCTAACACTCGATCAACAAAACGCCAAGTAGTACGGTATCAGAAGCAAGAGTGAGCATGGCGGAAAATATAAAGGTGCCTCCAGCTTTTAGAGCTGACGTGTGGCTGCACTTTGGTTTTAACGCTATAAGGGCCAATGGCCTATAGACATCATGATGCTGAGGCGGCATCACCGATCCTCCGCATTGCCCCCATTGCAAACCCGCTCGTGAAAAACACACACTCAAGCCCTGTTTACACTGATACAGCTTAGTTTTAAAATGGCATTTCAGAATTAAAATGATCCACATCCAAACTGGCGTTTCATCTGGCATTTCTGAACAGCCCTCTGTCTGCTGAAAACGCACATCACGTGACCACACTGTCATGCGCTCGTCTGAGCTCCAGAGAACAGTGTACGGACTGTATATTTTATACAGTCATTGGTACGGACCGTTTATCAAGGATGTACCGCTGAATCGAATCTCACTAAAAGTTAGTTGTTAAAGGTGATATTTAATTAATCTTGTCTCTATCTAACGATTCTTCTGTCTTTTGATTCTCTCAGGTAACATGTTACAGCATCAGTAAACTGCTTCAGTCTGTCGCTTTCACGCTTGTACTTAGTAATTTTAGTGTAAACCTTTAGAGACTGTTGGTTGGTTCCTGTTGTTTGTGCACCTTTTTTACCAAGCAAGTGTGTGGACGCCATAACGGCACAGTTCACTCTGCCTAGTCATGCCAGAGTCCCGCGGAAAAAAAAAAGTGATTGACAGGTGGTAATTTGTGTGTAACTAACCTTTATTTATGATTTGGTTCGGGGTAAAACAAAGGCCATGCGGGTCAGGTAGTTGAAACGGTAGGCTACAAATAATTAATTAGTTATGAATTTATTAATTATTCATAAATGATTAATTCACCTTCCCCTATGACGACGATGCCATGGTCCATCACCATGTTTCACATTAGACATCATACAATGCCAAATTGGTCAACATAGCCCAACTCTAAATGCTATACCAGGGAGTACTGAATTAGACAAAAAATAAATGCCATTTGTAAGCTTTGCAATATACATAGTTCTCTGTTCAATCACACTGTGCAGTTTTAATAAATTGGAATAGATGGAAAATAAATTGGAATTGGAATTTTAATTTGTCTGCGACTTCATCAAGTTGTCAATATAATGTGACACATACTTTTGCAATATATCACAATAATTATATATAATTAGTGATACATGTATCGCGATATGTATCGTATCGCAAGGCCCTTGCCAATACACAACCCTACTGGCTAAATAATTTAAATTAATTATTGACTTCTGCTGTCTTCATTTGTTTCAAAAACACTGGTTGTTTTTACAATTTAAAACGGCATCTTTGGATATGTTTTCTGCTGGAGATACTGTTGTCCTAAAAAAATATTTTTTTTAAATGTAAATAAAAAAATCTTACTCGTACCTTAGGAACGGTATTACAGAAAATTTGGACTGTTTTAAAACCTTGACCTTTCCAAACCGCAGTATAC